>JAMKCH010005934.1:0-47328 GCA_023653785.1 Ophioderma brevispina
ACCCTGTACAACAATGTACTGTAAGCTGTTTGTGCGCATACTCAGGTAGTTATAGTTTTTTAGTTGTAGTTTAGCTTTAGTTGCATCCAACTATAATACAATACTATAGTAAAGAATAAGGAAGACAAAGAATATATTCCACCACACCAGACAGACAATCAAAAGTTGAGATACAAGGATAGCCCATTAAGCCTTGGCACACTTGCCAAGCTTATTTGCAATGGGTCCGGCAGACTAAAAATGACAGTGGGCGAGGATTAAACATTAAAGGGACAAGAACAATAGTGGACAATAAATACAAGGACATCAAAAACTGACTGAACATTTGAAATTAGCTTACGCGTGTATATAGCCAGCTGTCAAGTTTCAATGCATTATCTGCAAATGTTTTTTACAGCAAGTTTGAAGAATGCAGCTTGAGGGTTGCTGTGAGGGGTGCCTTGGATTTGTGGTTTGGAAAGATTCCAATCAACTAACGCGTATTAAAAGAATGATTAAAAGCTATGCCTTTAGACCGCGAGGAACCATGAAATTGTATTGAACTCACATCGGGTAGGTAGAGTGAATATTTGAAACTCTAGTGAAGTTTTGACGAAGATAAGATGACCTATTTTATGTACGAATATTAAAAACGTGATTTTAACCTCAGTTGCTTTGCACGATCTTGAATGCTTAGGAACTGAACAGAGTGTACGAACAGGCTTGATCCATATTTCTTCTTGGTGGATAATTGAGAATAAATCGAATGATCTTGTTTTGAGAGATCTGCAACTTGGTTTTTGATTAGATCTAATGGCCAAAAACCACTAGTACAACAATAGTCCAAATGTGACATGGCAGCAACGCAGGGTATCGCAAGATGTCCTGCGCACAAGTCTGGTTGAGATAGCTGGAAGCCTAATAAAAACTTAAAATAAGCCGGCCAATACCTTTTTTTTACACTATCACATAGTATCACCTGAAAGCGTCTTGTAATTTGCCATACAACCTAAATCCACGTGTTGTACTCGGACCTCGTCCAGCTCCGCTCAACAAAATGATTTGGGGGTCACCATCGGCCAAATCCAATATGTTTCACATTCTTGTGGTGTTTCATAGTCGGGTATAGAGGTCAGTGGTCGGTGTCTGGTGAGAATTCTGGCGTATTATCGATGGTCGGCCATTGAGAATCAGTCATGGATAGATTCAGTCATGTAAAAAGCTGCCATTGAGATGAGGAAGAAATTTTGTATAAGTCTAAGACAACTAGCGGTGCCCCTTATACTGGTTATCAAATAAAGTAATGAATTAATGACGTCTTAAGAATTCGCAGCAGCCTATATAATCGGTGGCGCGCCTATTCTGGCTATGCAATAATGTATGAACTAATGTCTATGGCGGCCATTACAAGGAAATGTACAAAGTCCTAACCAGCAGTTGGAGCCACTGGTCATATCCATGTGAATCAAACCGATGCCGCCCCTTGAACATGATGAAAACAATACGGCGAAGTTTAACAAGCAATGATACCCCTTAAACTGGTTATCCAATAAAGTAAGAAACTTATGTCGCCCACTAGAATTAATTGCAAAAGTCTATACCCGGGGACAACTTCCCTACAAACCTTTGACAAGCACGTTACTGTGTTAAAAACAATCGTCGCTAATTGTTCTGTTGGGGTGATCCTGCTGTGTGTCTTTACTTAGATTTGCATCGAGGATGTTGCACACTCGCCTGAAGCCTCCGCTCACCTACAACGCTTCGTCAAAGGTTCTGTCCTTGAGTATGACAAGCAGATTCTTCTAATTCTTTGTTATCAATAAAGTATGAACTTTGTCAGCAAGTCCTAACACAATTTTGGGTTGGGCCATTGATCATCCCAGGGTCATAACTGCTGCCGGCGCCTTGAAAAACAACATGCAAACAGTGTAACAACCAATGGTACCCATTATACTGGTTAATCCCAAAAATAATGAACGCATTTCGGCGCTCCAAGAAGCAAATTTGCCAGAAGTCCCTAATAACAAATGGCGCCCCTTGTTTCTGTTTATCCAGCAAAAGTAATTAATTATTGCCCCCGTTAATAACCAATTAACAAAAAACCTTGCTAAATTTTACCAAAAATGATGGGGCCTTTGGTGAAATTTTTGCTAGATTTTCTAAACAAAATATGGGTCCCTTTTTGGGTGAAAATTTTCAAACATACTTCCAAAAATGGGGTCTTTGGGGTGATAGTGGGTGACATTTTCTAAAAATAATGGGTTCACTGGGTTGAACAACGAATGGCTGAAAATATTAGGGGTCTTGCACATTAACAACATACGCGTCACACCTAACCTCCAAAATGAGAGTCCCCCCCCCCCAGAAGCGCATGCCATCCCGCATTCGACATTCTCTGAAATAAAAGGCTGATGTTTCGCTCTTTTTGGCACGACGTCCTCCATAAGCGAAAGCACCATACTGGTCGTCCATTGGAAGAAGTATACAATTCACCTTTCTGTTCTACTTAATCAAATTTGCCAATGGAGAAAATATGTTTTAAGAGAAAATAAACCATTTCTAGGGTTCCACCTCCCGCACCCAACCCTCTGTCGCTCTTAATGCCTACAGAAACTCCTTATAATCATTGAACTTATGGTTTGTTAAAATAAACATTAAAGAAAATGTTTTTTTTGGTAAAATGACTTTTCATGCAAGTGTTCCGTGCTTCGCTTTTCGCGCGGAAGAGGGACACCTCGTCCCCACAACCGCGCCACTTGATATATGCATTCGCAATGGACACTTTACATAAAACGAAACCATCAACTTATGGCCTACTCGTTTTTAAGAAGCCCATTTAATCTTATTTTGGTATAAGCATTATAGAAGTGAACAAAGATTTACAATGTCACAATGTTTCCCTAATCAATTTTGGTCTAGAAAATGTGTTATGGAAAGTTAACATGCTAGGAACCCGTCCCCCACCACCCCGTTGCCGCTTTATATATATGAACTTCTCCCAATGCTCGAGTGACTTATGGTTTGTTGGTTAACATAAAACCTACACATTAACTATTTTTTAAACTTTTTTCAAGGCCTTTGATCCTTATATTTAACCTTATGCTAAATTTTCAATTGTTTCCATCAAATCTCCACGAGAAATGGTGAAGTGGAAAAGATTGAGCAATTGCAAGGATTCCGCAACTTTCGACGCTAAAGGGCACCCCTCCCACATTCACCATTGCCGCTTCATATATAAACTTCCAAGGATCAATTACTTAATGGTTTGTTTTCAAATAAAAGCTTACTCATTCACACTTTTACTTTTCAAGACCGTTTTGATCTTTAAATGACTATATTTCCTTACAAGTGAACATTTGTCTAATTGTCAACAAATTGTCCCTCAAACTTTTCAATTTCAACGAGAAAACGTACTTTGGAAAATGACATTTGCAAGGGGTTCCCCCCGCTTTCGCTTCGAAAGGGAGCCAACCTCTCCCACGTCCACCTTGCCCGCTTCATAATAAATACATTACCAGTCAATTGGACTTATGGGTTTCGTTCAAATAAACCTTACCCATTAACTGTAACTTTTTTAACCTTTTTAGACCGTTGGATCTTATATACTACTAATTCATTATAAAGTGGACCCTTTTGCAATTTCCAAACTATGTTCCATCAATTTTTTCACAGAAACGTGGCTATTGGAAAATAAACAATTGCGGAGCTTCCCGTGCTTCGCGTAATGGGTTACAAACCTTCGTCCCACCCACCACTTACATTAAGAAACATCTTTTTAAATTTTTTTAAAATCTTCTGGTGAAGGCCTACTTTTTTTTGTCCTAGACAATGGAAATTTCCCGGTTCCTGTGAAGCGCGATGTTGAAAACATGTTCCCAAATGATGTCATAATGGCTTACGTATGTAATTAAAGTTACCTTTAAGCAATTTTTCGGTTCGCCCACGAAAGGGAAATGGTAGGGCGCCGCAACCACAGCGGTACGTCCCCAAGTAAAAAATGCTTCCGACGCCGATGGTCAAGCCATTAAAGGAATTTTCTGGGCCCCAATTGTACGGGTCGATGGCAATTGGATAACCTCTGCCGTTTTGGTGCCCTGCTTCCAGGAATTCTTCCTGCCAATCCCCTGAGGTCTGATACAGATAAGTCTGGTAACCTTAAAATGCTTAGGCTACATATTTGTCGACCATTAATATTTATCAATTCAGGTTCATTTCTGCATGTATGCACATGATTTGTTTGGATAGCAAAAATAATTGACCTTGTGGTCTGCATTGACAGATGCTCAGTTTGTCAATCCGGGTGGGTGAAAATGCCTAGTTTTTTTTTGCTCTGGTGGACAATTATGGGAAAATATTAAATTAAGTTTTCGTCCAAAAACGGGAAGTTTCCCATGTTAACATCTACTAAATACTTAAAGGCTGACTCCAGAGATTTCGAAATAATATATTTTTTTTTGTGCTTACTAAAAAATAGTCACTAGAAACTAAAGTATACCACCTAGCATCCTGTCTCGCTGCAAAATAATGGACGAATGCAGACCCGTGCTCGGGAAGTTGCCCGGATCTGGGGGTGGAATCCCGTTTACAAAGAGGCCAATGCCAATATATCGTGAGTACTATTATTCAGTAGAGTAATTCATTGTAATCTGTTGTGATGTCTGTACCTTTTTGTATCGGTCTGTATTTTGTCCGTCTGTATGTTTGGTTCCTCTCTCCTTTCTTCCCGCTATTTTAGTTTTCCTTGCTCTCTCTCTCTCTCTCTTCCTCTGTCATCCTTGTTTTCTCGCTCCTCTCCTCTCTCTCCTGTCCCTGTCCTTTTTGTCTCTCTCTGTCTTTCCCTTGGGCACCTATCGCTTATACTTTGGGAATAAAGGATCTATTGGGGGGGGAAAAAAAAAAAAAAAAAAAAAAAAAAAAAAAAAAATTGTAAAAAAATAAAAAATCAATTCTTAGTCAATGTTTTTCTCCCTCTTGCCCCCTAAAGACTGTGTGATTTACAGGGTGAGCAAAAAAAATTTGAAAACCTATTTCAAGAATTCTCAAACACAAACTATGCGTTGATACTATATATCTTACTATACTCGATTCATCTGATATGTGACCCGTACCATTCTTGCGAGTGAAAAATCAATGAGGCGCAGGACTCGTTAATCATGTTATTGTGAGCAATGTTAAGAGGCCTGAAATACACTATTGTTCGTTTCCATACATGAATGAATTGTAATTTAGTGGCAGGTGATTGAGATTTATATGACCGGAGTGCCTCCAAGTCATCCGGTGTTGCCGTGCATTTGATTCTTTTTATTTTCCCGGTTGACCCCTCTCCGACATAATTGAACACGAAGCTCGTCCAAAAACCAATCCAGGGAAACGAATGTATCAACGCGAATCAAGTATAATTATGCAAAATTGCGTACCCATAGGAGGTAGAGACCAAGTCGTTGATTTGCGCTCTGGTCCAGGGATTTACAAATCAGTGTCCTGAAGAAATCGGGCTATTTATTGAGTGCCGAATAAATGATTAAGATATTACCCAACAAAATGCCACGTCACATTTCATGCCTCTCTACTATGTCGTCTGATCACTCACGACATCAATTTGAAAAAATGAAGTACCTTGGTACATGTATCGTTTCTGGAAGAGTTGAATGATACGATACCAACAAGCGGTTCAAAAAAGACAACCCCGATGTAGTCAAAATTGTCCTTTATTTGTGGGAGCACAAATGGCACAAAAAATCTTAAAAAAATTGGTGTCGAATAATCTTACCATTATCCCTACTGGCTTTTACCACATAGATACAAACTCAATTCAACATAAACATGGACCTACCCTAGGATTATTTTGGGCATGATTCACTTCATCTTCGTTGACCACCGTTCCTATTAATGTTAATCCGTGGACGGAGCACACTGACTAACGTAATTCAGAAGACTGTAGCTTGGCCTAATACCTACACTGTAAAATTACGTTCAATTTACAGGACATACTGTAAAAAACTTCCCAAAACTTACAGTATTTTTGCTTAATGGTGGAAATACATGAAAATACGTAAATTTTGGTCCAATTTTTCCAGCCTAAATAACAAAATCTAAAAGTGAAGACTTTATTCGAACTTTTAATGAGTAACACATCATTTATCACACTTGAATCTTTCATTCAATTAGACCATCAGTATACTAAAATATACAGGGAAAATACTGTAACTTTTACAGGAAAATCCGGCAGTTTTATTCAATTTACTTATATTTACAGTTTTGAATAGAATGCATTTTACACAAATGTAAAATTTTTACCGTCATATGCGCTGTAAAAAAATTGTGGATATGCCTACTAAAGTTGGGGTGTTCGTCAGTGCTTTTTTATTCTCCACACATCACAATCTCTGTAAAACTCAAACCACATATATAAGGTTTTTAAGCGTTTTAATTAAATTTAATTTTTACAATATACTGTAAATTTTACGGGTAATTGTTGGCAGGAATTGTGCCAGTATTTTATGTAAAAGTTACGTATTTTTTCACAGTGAACCAAAAGGAATGATATTGCGGAATATTAAAGTTACTAACAAGCTTTCCACGGATACCATATATATTGAGATATTTTTGTTATGATGAGTAAAGGTTGTACAAGAGATTTGAAGTCGTCCTCTTTGGTCATTGTAGTTATTTCATATAGCTTAGACCCCTAATACCCATTTTACCGTGTATTTGGCTAAAGAAATGCCTTGCTTGAAAGTGAAAAACAAAGGTGCTTTTTATTCTCCTTATTTTTATAAAAAATAGCGATGAATTTAGTATTTGCTACTATACAAAATAGGAAATTTCACATTTTCTGTACCAAAGAAATATTTATCGCTAGCCTTTCAGGTTGGGGTATTTTTAAAGGGAAAGATGTACATCAGTGCACAAGTCAGAATTTTCAATATTTTTCGGGACACCTGATATGTTGAAATCTCTCGTCTGCACCTTAAAGATGCAAAAATGCGGGAAAATCAAGGTCCATTTTTTACTCGCTTGTATGGTATTAGACCATCAGTAGAAAAAGTGTCCTAGATGAAGATTTGATCCAAGACACACACATATTTGACATGTCTTCTTGTAGTTATATCTAGGCGCATGACTCCCCAAATCTGCGTTCGAAAACAAACGTGTCTAAAAGTAAAATGTCTGTAAATCAGGTTAGGTGTGTGTTATGTGTGTGCTTATTTGTGTGTGTGTTAACAATTTTAACGGCATTATTGGACTTTTATATCATCATTTAATATGATAACGAAATTTAATGCATTATTTAAATCATCAGGCTGACTCAAGTCAAACATTGCAATATTCAAACAAACAAATATATTATAAATATAATTAATACGTTACTGTTAGGAAACTGATAATTTTTATACAACTCATATGAAACAAATCTATTCGTTGTTACAGACAGCCATTTGATAGCTAACTTATACTAGCCACTTAACACATTCGAAAGAACCGGGACAACATAATGGATAGGCAACGGACAATCAACAGACAAGGTGGTTATACGAAACGAACGTCGTACCTCAGCTTTCTTCTCTCCAAACCAAAATTGGCTACCCTCGAGACGCCCTTTCTTCATACGTAAGTCAGACGGGCTATTGGGGCAAGAGCACTTTGTAATATTTGTATGATAGTAATGTCTTCCAAGCATTATATATACACAATTGTGTCAAATACAGACAGTGTGAATGAAAATTCTTAACATTATTTGTCTCAATGCCCTTTTTTCTGTCTTTCTCATTTTTGCCCCTTTAACTTCTCATATAGGCACCTTTCGCTATCGATCTTAAACGATTTTCTTTGTTTTCCATTCTTGTGTTTTTATAATTTTTTCGTTGGAAAAAACGAATGTCCGATACCAGCTGGTTAAAAGAAAGTTATTATAGTGCCATCAATTCCTTGGAATCTTCGTATATCGATACATGAATATTCGCATAGAACGACCCCTGTTACAAGTCGATATATGAGAACCAATCGGCATCTGTGTCGAAGCGTATGTACTGGGACAATTTGGTTTGATTTATAATAAATGATGACCATTATCTTTACGCTACTAATTAAGTTCAAACCTAACAAAACGTCATGAGCGCGTATTCATTATGATATTCATCATTAAATTTACGCATATTAAAATCGGGCTAAGCTTCCTGAGCTCCCATTGGAATCCCCCTACCATATAGGGCACCAAATTAAGCCTTGGTCTTATTATCGCATTTGATTATAATTTTATTCCCGGTGTGCTGCGATATAGTGTAGCAGGAGATATATCCTCCGGGCTCACAGTCCGGGAACTGGTGAACAATAGGGCAATCGATTCCGTTGACTCTCACGCAACATTATTTCACGCTTTATTTCGTTGCCGTCTATGGAGCCGGACTATGATACCTGTCGGACAATGATTACTTCACACCGGTGTCGGTCAATTACTCAGGCTGTTTTCTTACGCAGTCACGCGTTGTTGGGTTTTGTTTACGTTTAAAATCCATGAAATATCGTCAGAACTATAAATTAACCTGTGATACAGATTTTCTTGTAGCATCAAATCACCGTGTGCAACACGCTACGGCAATTCCGAATTTCACACTCTTGTATAGCCAACTAAAAAAGTAAGTCCCCCCCCTGACAAATGTGCATTTTTCTGGACAAGTTAGGCTCCTTAACCTGTTACAAAAATGGAAAATGTACACGGAAATGTTACACATTTAATGGCAAAAAAGTTTCCACAGCAGTTGACCTCTCTGAAACGACGTCATTTATTAAATTTGATGACATAAAATAATTGGCACTCTTTGCATAGGGCTTAACAGTCGAGAAAATCAAGTGTAAAATTTTTTTAAATATTCTTTTTTTCCTATTACTGAACATCCCATTCCCATAATTTGGTACCACAAGATAGCTTAGGGTTTCTTCTTTCCATTGGTCTCAAATTAGGTGCACATTCCCATTATGACGTCACTGTGACCTTCTAAGTGAGGAAGTATAAAATACTGGCTAAGGGTGGAAACTTGATATTTCGCAATAATTCCGGCTCAAAAATGTAGCACTAAAACTTCTCTGAGTATAAAACTATCATATCCATTAAAGACACGCAAAAACCATGTTGAAACTCGGATATTCCAACTTTTTGGTGAAAAAACACATTTTCCCCTATTCTACACTGGTACTAGGGAAATTGACAGTTATGATGCTGACAAGTGAACTTTATCACGTCATCCGCCTGACGTAATTCTAGGCATGTTGTACTCGTTTGGTAGCAATAGAAAGAAGATGACCATACTATCTATATTGGTACCAATCAAGTGTCTATGATATCCCTGTGTTGTGATACTAGCATGTTGGTACTGTCTCCGTTCAGGATTTTTCTTTCTCGATTGTTAAATCCTATGCCCGAAAGTGCCACTTTTAATTCGTCACAAATTTTATAAATACTTCATTTCAGGAGAATATTAACTATTGTGTGATTTGTTTTTTTTTGCACATCAAGGTGTAAACATTGCAGTGACATCTCACATTTTGTAACCGGGTTAAGGAGCCTAACGTTTCCAGAAAAGTGCACCTTGTCAGTGGGGGGGGGACTTATTAATTTGAACTGTTTTACATTCATAATTGTGTTAAGTTGCATGTAAACGGAAACGGTAATTTTTTCTGTCATACCATAGCGTAACGTTTGCTGCAAACATGCCATACACATAAAACGATTCCTATTTTATGAGTATGACAAATCATGGTCCTTGGAAAGGAAATTTGAGGGCACGATGTTGGTTCGACATGACAGCTTCCTGTCAAATACACGATATACGTGGAGTACAGGCAATAGCCTCAGTATTCTCCCGTACGTTTGTAGATGTGACGTGCATGCTCGGAACTCGTGAAAGTTGGGTACCGTGTGGGTAGGAGCCCCAATCCCGTTGTGGCAGGAGATTTGTCCTCCGGGCTCACAGTCCGGAACACTGGTGAACAATCGATTCATTGACTCTTTACGCAACAGAAGTTTCACGCTTTTATTCCTTTGTCGTCTATGGAGCCCGGCTATGAATCCTGCCGGGACCATATCTCCTTTCACACAACCGGCCCAATACCTAAGAATGAGACCTATATTGAATACGTCTAGTGTGTTCGAAATGGCGCGAAACTCAAGACTTCTGAGCTTTTTTACTCAAATTACTCACTTGTACCTCTAAGGTTACCAGACAATCTTCAAATGTGATTTTCTTCCCATATGCTAAATTTTATGAGAGTGCTCATTAAAAAGAAAATGACCTTCCAAACAATTACACCCGCGAAGCGTAAAATTTGTGGGATCTTTGTGTACAGAGGTCCCAAAAAAAAAACTGGTCCTCTATCACATGGTGAGTAAAAAAAACTTTGACCCTGATTGTGTCCGCCCTTTTTGATTATTTTTTAGTAACCTATATCTAACATATGGTTCTTATGATTTATTTGCTGCTGTGCAAGGATCACTTCCCCCATCGGTTATGTAACATCACGACCGAGCTACATTCGTTTGAATCTAGTAGGTTGTTGCGCTCTGTCAAAGGATTCACATTAAAATGGTCGGCGTTCAGCGAAGCACTCAGTGTCCAGAAGAAAAACGGCTATTTATTGACTGCCAAATAATATGACGCCATATTTTAACCCCCCAAAATTCAGTCATAATTTACCAGCGAGTGCCCCTTTTAACGTATCTACGTCCTCATATACTCATAAAATCATTTGGAAAATAAATTATAATACTCGATTCATCTGATATGTGACCCCGTACCTTCTTGCGGATGTGAAAATTCAATGAGGCGCAGGGACTTCTGTTATCATGTTATTGTGAGGATTAAGGCCTGAAATACCTATTGTGCTTTCCATACATGAATGACAATTGTATTTAGTGGCAGGTGAGTGAGTTTAATAACCGGAGTGTCCTCCAAGATTCGGTGTGGCATGTGCATTTGAAGTCTTTCATTTTCCCTCTCCGCCTTAATTGATAGGTCCCAACTCCAGGGACGACGTAGCAACAACGAATCGACTATACCTTGACGGTTCTGGAATAGTTCAATGAATACCATATGAAGGAACATACATCGTTGACAACCTTTGAGGTTTAAAGTATTGTCTATATTTGTAGACCAAAATATGCCATATCAAATAAAACTTACCATTATCACTGGCTTTTACACCTTTAAGATATCACTTTATTGACATAAACATAGACATACCCTTATCATCATTTTGGGGAGTCATTTGCGTAGTTGGCCGCCGTGCATTCAAATGGGAATCCGTGGATAGGGGTAAAACTGACTACTTGATTCAAAAGACGGTAGCTCGGGTTATACTTAACCGATTGGAATTATCAGTCTTTGCAGCAAATTAAAGATAATGAAATAGACTTTCCGATGATACCACATCTGATACATAAATTGTATTTAAAAATTCAAAATGGCGGACGCAATCAGGGTCAAGTTTGTTTTACTCACCCTGTAGTATCGAACACTGCGTGTCCTTCCCACCCTGAATGAACTGTTAAAACCCTATCAAATCTATATTTTGTGTACTTAACTCAAAGTGAAAAAATGAGAAAGACAGAAAAAGAGGACATTAGACAAATCACGGTAATACATTTATTCAATAATCTGCATCTGACACCATATTGTGTAATTGCTTTGAAAACAAAATCACTAAAGCACAGATTACCTAGTGCTCTTGATTGCGGTACATTATCTTTTTTTCATTTTGATAAGTTTTGTGCCGCGGTTTTTGATAACACTTTGGGTAACCCCCCTGAGCATTACCGGTCTATTTTATTGGTTGTTTGTAGGGTCATATTATCTATTCTATATAATTAGCTAATATGGGACAAAGTATATAGAAAAGCTTTATAGTCCACACATATATAAAAGGTTTCCTTTGATAAGTTACTCAGAGTTTTATACCATAGTATAGAGAGCACGCGTGATCCAGTGGAAAAAAAACCCGCAGGACTCATGATCATAATTTAGACCGCTGAAGTCGTGAGTTCGAACTCCAACGGGTTCGTGTCCTTATAAAGCAAGATAGTCTCAATTGCCTCGTTGACCCAATCGCGGCAACTTGGTAGCCGTTATAGATGATATTACAATCTAAGTGCTGATAGGGTTGTGCTCCTAGCCAGTTGCCACCTAAGTGAATCGAAATAATTGTGACGATTTCCTGATGGCACAGTAATAATAATTGCCGATCGCTCATTGAGAGCGCCAAGGGTGGATACGTTCGCATTATAAATCAACATTATTATGTAATGACTCAATCAGAGATAATGTAAGACAGGTACGTAGTAGACTTAGTGGTTAAAAAGAAAAACTGTGTTCTGAATGTCACTTGTATTCAATACACAGCAGCCGACAACATCCCGCTGAGCTATTGTTATGAGTGTCATTGTTCAAATAAGAGTCTCTTCAACAAACTTTAGTAGGCGTCTGTGGAAATTTGAAATTCGGGTTTAATTATAAGGTTTTAAAACAAAAATATGTGACCGGTTAGAAGTTTTTCTGTTGAACGGTTTCGGGTGGTATAAAAGGGACCATTTTAGACAAAAAAAATTCTACACGGTCATCGATTTTTCTTTTTTTCTTGGGAAATGCGAAGTAAATGTCCGTGTTTTGAAATGGCAGCAGTGCGTGACCTGATGTTGGTGTAATCTATGCACAGCGGGAGTTTGCTGGCTGCTGTGTATTCAATAGGTCAATAGGTGGTTTTCAGATGATTTCCCAAAATGACCTCTCAAAAGCCACTACGTTGACCTTTCAA
The DNA here is from genome assembly GCA_023653785.1 of Ophioderma brevispina. Classification (NCBI taxonomy): domain Eukaryota; kingdom Metazoa; phylum Echinodermata; class Ophiuroidea; order Amphilepidida; family Ophiodermatidae; genus Ophioderma; species Ophioderma brevispina. Next base: position 12,784 of record JAMKCH010005934.1, read on the forward strand.
GATGTTTACATATGTTTATTTTCGTTTGTTTTGTGTTTTTTGAGGATTCCACCTAAATGATCGCAAAGAACCCTTTCGGCGTTTTTATGACAAAAGCAAACTTATTCTGTCTTCTTTTCTTTGCATGCAATAGTCAACAAATAGTACCGTATCCGATCCAGAATGTGCTCCGGATATGAACCAAAGGTAAGATAAGTAAATAGATAAAAAGAATGACACTATCCCCACATGTGAGCTCATGTGCTTTCGATGCCCAATTCAAAGTAGTCCTTCTTTTATTCCTATGAGCTCCATCAAGATTTTGCACCATTTTTATCCAATCGGAGGAATTTTAAAATTTGACCCTTGTATACAATTAATTGAAATGGACCTTTTTTTATTGATTTTTCTGTTTTTAGCCTATAACGCCAAAACTTTCGGTTGCAGATAGTGCAAACTATACCTTTTTGAAATCCTTATGGTTAGACAAATAACCTGGTATAGTTTTTAACATGACTGGATTAATTTAAAAAATTGACCCCCTAATCTTTGTCTAGACCCCTATCCTTAACCCTATCGACACGGGCCAATTCTGTGTACGTTAGCACATAAGTCAGTGGCTTTAGAGATGGCGTCCCAAATGCTTGCAGGTCATTTGGAAAGCCATCTAAAAAGAATACCAAAGACTATGCTTGTTTGGACTAATTTAGATGCAATTTTTTCATGCTGATTCTGAATATGCCCTTGAAAATTAATAATTTTGACCTTTTTGAAACAAAAATGGACCAATTTTGATCGTTGAGCGACTGGAGTCGCTTGCCGTGTTCAAAGGATTAAGGCACCCACTTCGGCACTTAAGAATCAGGTTTCCTGGGTCCCTGTCAGGCTGTCTACATATTAATCACTCAAACCGTTTGTACTCGAGATGTGTTACAAATGTTTGCAAGCTCCCATCAAAACCATACATTTCCACAAAATTTGGTGGTGAGTTAATAAGGCCCTCACATCAAGTACAGAACACGATGCACCTAATTAAATCGGAACAAGCATCTTTAATCACATCCCCTCCGTATATAACCTGGTAACCTTTTTTCATTCATGTCTTCAGTAAAGCCGAGTTATGCGCTTTGGTCACTATGTACACGTATGTCACTGAGACATTTGAGATCTGTTAGTGCTCTCAATTTCAAGGAATGTACACATCAGGAAAGAACTCCGGAACATCCCAGGATTGATCCCAGGAAGTTGCAGTTGTCTTCACGCACCAAACCACTCGCACCAAGTCAATGGACGCCGATTTACCAATATTTTTGGTAAAATCTTATCGTTCTTTTAAATCAATCAAGCATATTATTTCCACACTGTTAGAAATTTTCGTAAATTAAGAAAATCTGTTTTAGAAAACAATAAAAATAAAAAACAAAAAACATACAAAAATGGTATTACGGAAATATTTCAAAACATTGCTGGCGGCAATATCAGGATTTTTTTTTCTGTTAAAATACACATTTTTTTCCATAATATGAGACAAATTTCTGTAAAATTACTGTCAAAGTTCCGTTAATTGACAGAAATTCTGTAAATTTACCCTAAAAAAGTCTGGAAATTCTGCTGCCAGAAATTTTCCGTAAATTTTCTAACAGTGCATAGATAAAAGGGACACTGGCACATTTGATTTTGCTTATAGGGCGCGCCTGAAATGAATAAGCCTAACCAATAAAACCACTATACAGCGGTTTTAATCCAAAGGTTATGCACCGGGAGGCTTCACAACTGAAATGCAGGAAAATACACATCAGAGATGCGTACATTTCTCTGTAAAGTGTTCAGACCGGTGTCATAAACTACAGTGTCCGTGTGACTGAGTGTCCTACCACTCATCTGTCTATTATGTTCTCCATTGAGTGCTGTATGATCATTTTTTTCATTCAGCACTAGCCCAATGTTTTATTCCGTACACGTTGCTATAGTAGCTAGGACACTCTCTCATGGGGGACACTCAGTTTCTTTACACCGGTTCATGACGTTCTTATGTAATTTACTACTGTCCATTCAATTAACTTATACCCTCGGTTTTAATTAATATTAGAGAAGGTATTGGTGTCGGGAAAATCGTGAAAGAAAATTTGGTATGTATATAATTACCAACAAGATTTTGAAGGTACATGCTGAAAAGTATTTCTTCACACCCAATTCTATGCAATTTTTGCGATTTTTGGCCATCAATCTGCAAGGAATCGGAACAGGCCGAATATTCGTAATGAGCATAAACTTTTTCAGGAATGCTCCATTTATAAGATAGGTGTGTAAAATGTTGGTGTATCCTTGGTGTAAGCCTTGGATGAAAGAAATCAATTAAGCCCATACAGAATGTCTATACTGATTATTTCGTGCAGGAATTACGTGAAGGAATAACCAAAACGTTGCATCGCTCTTTGACATTGATCGATATCATGAACAATGCTTGTAATGTATAAAAGCGTCTATTTTATTCCCGGGCAAAATATGTCGCTTCAAACTTTCAAAGAAATACAAATACATTACATTCTTTGTATTATGTCCTTTTAAGAGAAGATGACACAACTATGTGCAAGTCACTGTCCGACCAAAGTCTCCTGGTCCGCCGATATTGATCGCAGTGGGTATCGATAGTCGCTTCCTACCCGCTATGTATAATACCAAAGAACACCTCACAGTCATTGCGTATAATGGTACCAGAAGTGGACAGTCATTTGAAAAACTTTGGGGAAAAGGGGTCAAATTTCAAAGATTTGTAGGTAAAATTCCAGTCATATGTTTTGAAATTGAAAAACCTGTTGGGTAATTTCGTGAATACAAACTGTTCACGATTTTTCCGACACCTCTTACCTTCTCTAATATATAGATTATATGTCATTGAGTTCGTCCAACATTTAGACTACGGTACAGCGGCATGGGACCCCTATACATTAAATAACATCCAGAAATATCGAAAAGGTCCAAAGAGTGCTGCCAGGTTTGTCGTCAACACATATGACCAAGATATAAGTATCTCTAAAATACTCGATGAATGGGGTTGGATGGGACATCAGGATACGACCACCACAAGTTACACAGCGTCAGATTCTGTTATTTCAAAATCGGTAACTGGACTCCTGACATCGACCACCAAAAAGTTCCATCGACCAAACCAAATAGGACCAGACGTGGCAAAATATCAGTTCCAGCATAACCAAGTCAGTAAAGACGCTTATGCAAATTCACGTCTCCTAGGACAATAAAAAACAACAAAAACTTGGAATAAGTTAACGAATCAGTTGTAATACTACAAAGTCTGAGCCGTTCAAATCTGCCCTCGAAAACTGTTTGCAAAGTCGCTGACCACACTCATCACAACCTCCAGTTGAAATTCCCATGTAGGAATATTCTCGGAGGATATCAAAACCCAAGTTACCAAGTCAGATATATATATATATATATATATATTTAACAACCTGAGGGTATAGCTAAAGTGAATGGACAGTAGTGGTATGTAAATTTAACTATTAAAACGAAAATGAAGAGAAAAGGCTTGAAATGGCCAAACTGAATTAAAGTCCCATCTAGTCATTAACCATTTAAGATTTGGATTTGCTGGAAATGCCTGTGCCCCTTAAAGGGACACAAGTGGCACAAAAAACATTCAGAAATAATGAAATGGCCACTACTGAAATCACTTTCATTAAATGAAAACCATTTGGAGGTTTATTTTTTTACATTTGTAAAAATAGTAAACACATCGCTGTTACAGGCATCTGTCACGGGAAAACCAAGGTTGTTGACATCCCTGCCAGATTTGCAGTGTATCTGCATGTTTTTACACCAATTCAAAAAAATTCAAAAAACAGTAGACGGTGTCATAAACTACGTGTCCGCGTACTGAGTGTCCTACCACCCATCTGTCTATTGTGTTGGCCATTGAGTGAATGTATGCATCTCGTTGTTCAGCACTGTACCCAAATGGCCTCGTATACAAGGTCCCGGTTTATTCAGTACATGTTGCTTGGTCGCTAGTAGGACACTCTCTCAGAGGGGACACTCAATTTCTTTACACCGGAATTCAGTCAGACATGTTTACTCAGGCTTGTAGTTTAGATATTGATCATCTGACAAGTGAAAGTTGGATTCGCCGGATTAGCACATACACAAGCAATGGTCTGTGGGCTGATGACTGCGTGACTATTTCAAGTTGATAATAAAATGCTGGCAATAATGTCCGTATCCTTGGCTGTCTGTGGCAGAGAGGTGAACGCGTACAAGGAAAATAATATTAGTTACTCCTCCCTTTTTTTACAAAATGTAAACACCCAAATGGTTTTCAATTTTGTTTTCGGTAGTGAATATGGAAGCAATAAGTGTCTCATTTTTGCCTTATCCATAGATAACGAGCGTAAACCTAGGATAACAAAACCTTATCTTGGGTTTACGATTCCTTATCGTGGGGTTAGCTTGTAAACCCAAGATAAGGCTCCTTATCTTAATTGGGTTAACGGCGTTATAGGTTTAGGTTTGCTATCTGGGGGTTTAGCTTTGTAAACCCCAGATAACATACCATATCCTGGTTTACAGCCTTATCTGGGGTTTACGTTTGTTATCTGGGTGTAGACGTGTTATCCCTGGAGCCTTATCTTGGTTTTACAAAGTTAAACCCTAAACGCATCGTAAACCCAAGATAAGGAATCGCAAACCCAGGGTAAGTCTTGGTTTTCCTAGGTTTACGCTCGTTTTCTAGGGATGAGGCGAAATGAGACACTTATGCTTCCATACGCGTGTCTTAATTTTTGCCAATGCACTCGAGGCTAAAAATATTCAGCCATGCAGCCACTATCTCTAATCATTGAAAAATGCAAATTTGTACCAAATTTGGCATCTTAACGTATTCTTTGCATTTCAAACTATGCTAACTATATGTGTAAACAACTCTTTAAGTGACATATTTGTTCTTCGAACAATAAGTGTAATACATTTGTGTTCTTTATTCAAAATTTTCAATGCTTTGGCGGAGAAGTTGCTTTTAAACGCCGACTATGTTTGTAAAGAAATCGACTATTAGAACCTCAAAATCGCCAACGTACCTATTATTAAGTAGGAAAATATTTTCAACTTTTATCAGAAATCCGAATTTGAAGGTTGTCTAAAACATGCTTGCTATGTAAGCGAACTGTTTTCGTATATTAAGAATATACGTGAACCAAAAATACACCCCTTGCAGTTGAATGGTACTACCTCTGGTCATTTAGATTACACTATAATAAAGAGACATGCCCTACATTGGATATTCAATTTTAGTATTTTCTGAGATCTTCACACTAATCTATGATGCTTTGAGAGAGCGAGTGCAGCAAGCATGTAAAAATGAAATAACAGCTTATTGGTCTTTCTTGAATGGCTTTTGCACCTATACTCTTATTTAACTTCGTTAACGAGGGGCAGGGGATTGCAACCTCCCTTAAGGTTTCCCAGTGGGGATAAAAACAAACCCAATAAAAACTCCAACTAATGTTGGATCAACTTTTCGCGCTTATTTTTTAGTATGGACACCGCAGCTCGGAACACTTCCCATCACGCAAGCGCCATGCGGAACCGGGAGCTGCCAACGCATGGAACCTCAGGAAATGCGTGCAGAACAAAATACTTTCCCCTGTGCTATGTAATCGATCGTTAAGAAATTTGAATGCATATTCGTGTACGATGTCCCTATTAAAAGGCACACAACAGTTTATATCCTTAGCGCTCGGCTGCTTCAAAGAATAAATGATGAAAAACATCACACGGAGAGATATATAATATCAACCACATTAGCAAATTACTGTGCGTTATCCACGGGTTGGATTGCCACTTTTATGTACAGATTTAGTAATTTTTTTACACAGTGATATTACCCACTATTATAGACAATGAAAGGCAAAACAGGTGCATTATATGGATATGGCTTCATAGCCGCTGTTAGTGTTAGTATTGACTGTACCATTATTTTCAGGGTAGGGTAGGCCTTCGAAGTTCTTGGTGGGGTTTGTGAAAGCTCGAATTTTGTTGTTTCTGTGCATATAAGCATGGAATTTACTTTGTAAATCAAAATGGCTATATCCTTTCATATTCATATAAAACTGACAAACAAGATCGAAACAAAAACCTAAAAACTGTTAAAAACGGGAAATCAGTTATTTTTTCTGCAATACTGGGAATAGCTAATATGTTGATACAAGATTGATCATCGTGGGACGTTTTGTTTGCAAGTATAGGGGTTCCCCCTTCGTTAGACGTGTTACACCACCATGGTTACACTTAGGCTAATGTTATTCTCAGAGGGAGTCTAACTTTAGACCCAGGTTTAAACCAGGGTTAGTCCTTCACCAGTGGACCTTTTTTTCCTTTCAACATACTCTGAAAGTGTGTTGTAACGGGTGAGAAAATTCCTCAATAACGGGCCGTTCCCACATCCATAAGGAATTTTCTCACCCGTTTTCAGAGTATATGTTGAAAGAAATATGATGCATGGAAGACTAATAGGCCTAATTAAACCAGGTGTAGAAGTAATTATAGTCCGGCGTACTCATAGTCCGGCTACAACGGTAAAGAATAGAGCACTCAATTCAGATGACTCTTCACGCAACATTAGTTTCACGCTTTATTCCGTTATCGTCTATGGAGCCCGGACTGTGGCTCCCGCCGGACTATATCTGCTTTCACACCGGTCTAAAGTTGGACTCTCTTTAAGAATACCAGCCTAGTTTAGATAGACCATGAAATTACATTTGGATCTTAATTGTTAGGTATATCACAGAAAATAAAAATTGGCATTATGATAACTCAAACTTGGGGCAAAATAGGCAGAATAAAGAAAGTGACAAGTGAGTGGCTACCAGACTTTAGACGTTAGGACACTCTCAAAACGTGGCTGTAATTTTACATTTCGTAAGTCATGTAGGTAATTTGTTATTTCACGGAAACCTGTAATAATAATTTGTTCAGTGATATGACTGTTATTTTGTTAGTTTTCTGTAAATTTATATCTATATTTTTTCTGTAATTCGAGCATAGAGGCTTGAAGTTAATACCGGTAGAATTTGGATATTTGCCTCAAATTTGAACGGTTCCCCCAATTCTTACTTTCTGTGTTAAATACACCACAAATAGGCAATAATTTAAGAAAATATTACGTAATCTATTTCCGTAGTACTATAGGAGTAGCGTATCTGTAAATGGGGAGTGTGGTTCGGTCAAGATATCATATGACTCATACACGGAAGTAATGTTCGATCTGGGGCAAAAATAATATTGTTCAAGGTTTTCTACTAAAAATAGAAAATAAATCAATCACGGTCTGCTTTATATTTTGTTGGGACAGGAAGCAGACGACACATTAGGCCATGATAATTCTGGATACCTCTAATGTAATTTCACAACGCAGTTCGCCATGATCGAAATATTAATATTAATCCGCGATGTTAAGAGACCCGCCTATTTCTTCATGACCAAAGAATAGAAGGTTCCCAATCTTAGATGAGAATACACCTTTTGTTAAATTGTTATTTTTTTTGGGTCCAGAAATATGTCATTTTGTTGATTACTTTTAGAGAGCGAGAAACAAAAAAAAAGCAAAAACCAAAACCCCTAGACAGAGAATCCGGTTTTTCCTAAAGAACCATAAGGGTTACTTTTTTAGATATGTAAATGTGCCGCACGAGGTCCAAGTTTGGAAGAAAATGACAATATTATAAATAAATAAATAAATATAGACATAAATATAAATAAGTATAAATAAATATAAATAAGTATAAATAAATAAAAATAAAAAAATAAATAATGAATATATAAAAATAAATAAATATAGGTAAATAAATAACAAATAAATAATACATAAAAAATAATGAAATAAATACATTAAAATTAATTAATTAAAAAAATAATTCTGGGCCTGACGAAAATACATTTTTATTATGTTACTCTAAATTTCAGGGGTTTAAAAATAAATCCTTTAGGATTGTAGTTATAGTGACCAATCAAAATAGGTTTAAATTTAAATCCAATTTTCCTTAGCTTCGATCATATTGCATTTGAAATCAAATCAAACATGACTTAATGTTAATGCAATAGAGATTAATTTTAAATCCTAACATTGATTGGTCACTAACTACAATCCTAAGGATTAACTTTTAAATCCCTGAAATTTAGAGTGTATACTATTTTCATTTTCCCTTGTCATGCACTTTCACACTTCCTGAAAAGTAGTAGACGTAATTCCGTTGAAAAACACTGTCAGAAAAAAAGCCGAAACTCTGGATTTTATGTATCTGGCCTTGAATAATAATTATTAGTACTCTTACTACACTAGCTGCCATGCTGACCTCTTAATATAGCAATTAATTGAACACCTTCGCTTATTCCGAAACGTTTTCATTTTGATAAGTTCTCATCGGATATGGATTTATGCATAGAAGTTACTAATCCTATCAAAACATACCGACGGATACTTACAGATTTGTCTCAGCATGTGAAAATTGATCAAATTAGAGATGAAAATTAAAGGAATATACGTTCGTATTAAAAATTGGTGACCTCTTGCCCCTTTTGATAATTATCTTCAAAATTATATATAACCTTACCCAAATTCCACTTTTGTTGTTTCGATTTCTGGTCTATTTTGCTAGGGAAGATATGAAACATTTCGATCCCTTTAATCCCTGGTATATAACACATAAATCAGTGGCTTTTGAGATGGCTTCCCAAATGACCTACAGCCATCTCAAAAAACTACTCACCTAGAAGACTAGGCTTGTTTGGACTCATTAGAATGCATTTTTATAATGATGAATTCAGAATATGGTCTTAAATTTATTAAATAATTGAAAAAAAAAGATATCTGCCGCGGCTTTGGTCGTTAGAAGGGCTCAGAACTGTTAGAGAAATTTCGAGATAGCACCAATTGCCTAATCTATTAGGCAAAGAAAATGAATTCATAACGTTACCGTTTCCCAAAATCATCGACTCCCCAGTGCAAATGTATTGATATTGATTCCACTGGACTTGAGCAAACGGAAAATGAGAATTCCGTCCTTTGGAGGGGAGTTAACCGTCGGTCCCAGGTACAGAGTGTCATACCGTAAATGTATATTCACGTGGTTGTCGAGAGGAAAAAGTAGGTTGATTGATAACCCTTTACTGTTCAAAGCCCGTCTGTTCATTTTCGAGGTGATACATACCTCTAGTAAAGTGGTCAATCATTGTTGCGTATACCTCTAAATTGTATGAGTCCTCTTATGTTATAAAATAAAAAAAAATAAATAAAGGAAATAAATAAAAGATTTTAAACTTTAAACTGGATGGAGTTGGAAAAAAACCTTAAGTTGTCAGTACCTCGAGCCGTCTTTAATGTTTCGGGCTCATGTCAAAATGTACATTGTTCACTCATACAACAATCTGATGAAAGCAACATGGAGTTAAAGTTTATCTTTCCCACGGAGAGCGAGGATTGCCTGCTGCACATAAGGGTGTTTTTCTTTGAAAAAACCGTGATCCACACGGAACCAACGACCTTCTGCGTACCAAGCAAACGTCGCTGGTTCGAATCCGGCCGGGAACACATTTTTCTACACTTCTTATTTAAGCCAGGGAACTATAGTTTCTATATCAATCCTGATGAAAGTGCTTTTGGTTTATGTCTGAACACATAATAAAGATACCTCAATATTCATAATTTCTGGCATTGCTTTGATTGTATTATAATTTTGGGCGCTGTTTTATGATTATTTATGGCAATGTAAATATAACTTATTGAGCCGAGTTGCACAAATAAAGTTTGCATTGGATAATACTTGCATTTAGACTTTTAATATAATTGCTACATGTACATATCTTCTTTCTATTCCATCTGAGTAGGGCCCGGGAGTAGGGTAGTAGAACCTATTGGGAACAACACATCAGACAGACTCTTTAGGCTGTCCACTGCATCCAGTCTCACAGCCGTCTCGACATTGTCTTGCCACTGGGTACAGATGAGCCTGGACGAGAGAGCGAGGTCGACACTGCGCAACTTTCCCCAACCCATGAGCAAGTCATGACATCGCAATAAGCCTAATCGGCACTATGACTTCCGGTTGACTGCGCATGTGCAGGTCAGATTCGCGGGTGAGGTCAGGAGTCCTCAACACGACGAGGTTGCTGTATTTCTCCAATGCGATGAACTTAGTAGCTACATGAATCCATTCGATTTTTCCTGTCTTTTACCATATTAATCAATCCAATTGAAGCACAATATTTTTTGTCGGTATATACAAATGTGACAAAGGTATGAAAACCAAGCAGCACACGAAACCCAATAGCAAGGCATTTTTGTGGTAACGGCAGAGTTCATTGCATTGGAAAACTACAGCAACCTCGTCGTGTTTTCAAGATTTTAGGACACCCGAGATCGGCGCGATGTTACCCACAATGCATCAGGAATCTGTAATGCCGATTTCGCTTATTCTTTTTGAGGATTTGGTCAGCGTGAGGGCCTTTGAAAAATTATGGCCAAGTTTGGATGCCCAGATAAATTCATCTCAATGGTGCGTCAGTTCCACGAAGGTACGATGGCGAGTGTTGAGTCTTCTGACAGATTCCAGGTAACTAATGGAGTAAAGCAAGGATGTGCTCTAGCACCAATCCTCTTCAGCATCATCTGCAGTGCCATACTTTAAGGTGCCTTCTGCAACGGCTGTCCTGAAATTAGTATCAAATACCGCAACGATGGCAAACTGTTCAATCTGAGACGGCTTCGGGCTAAGACCAAAGTAGTCGAAGAATTAGCCCGTGACTTCTTCTTTGCTGATGACTGTGCCCTATCTGCTGGCACACATAGTAATGCAGTTTTGCATATCTGTTCTCATCTGCCTGCGACAACTTTGGCTTGAACCATCAGTACAAAGAAGACTGAAGTCAATATATGAACCTGCTCTTGGGAAGCCAAATGTGAAACCATCTACATCAATGTATAATAAATTCAAATAAGGATATAGCCTTATTACACTCATCTTGAAAAAAATCAAACAAGGTATAGCTTGCTATATTCGCAGACTATACGGTTCAAGGTCTAGGTCTTTCTTAACATATTTCTTGAACGCAAATTTTGGCCGCTGGAAGACCGGGCAAATTCCCGGAGGTCAATTCGACCAGAGTCTTGTCAAATATCTATATCTTAACATTTCCCGTATAATTTCTACAGCGCTCGCTTTGGCATTTCGGGTAAAAGACAAACTCGTTTTACATTTCCCACAACACCATTTCACTTTCAGCATGATAAATCATGGTCGAATTAATCAGGTTTTCAAAATTCAAAATGTTGGGTGACTTGGAGTCGTTTTTTAAAGATATATTTTTTCAGTCAAAATTTCAACAAACAAAAGTGAGGGTGAAGTACAAGGGTGAAGTTGGGTCATTTATTAAAGATTTCTTTCTTATTTTATTATCCTTAAAGCAAAAATAGCACAGTTCTTAATTTGAAGAGCACCCCCAATTTTCAAAAATTTTGATATTTTTTTAAAATTTATGTCAAGGCTAATCTAGGCATTAACAGCTGTTATCTAATTAGTAACGCTGACGGATTGGCGCCAAGATAGCGATTAACCTCCTGGTTCGATGCTACATGAGCAGGAAGGGTATTCCATAAGCCTACAGAGAATGGGAGAAATGATCTTCTGTGGGAGACCAAGTTGGACCTTGGGACTTTCACAGCAAGGTCATGAGACCTGACTGAGCGCCTAAGACGAGGATCAACTGATATGAGATTTTTGCACAGTTGCATTGGTAATTGGATAACTATAGATGTGAATGGTAAAACTCCAACTTCTCTATGTGTGGCATAAGAACATATTTTTTAATTAGAATAAATAATAACGGATCCCGATAATAATTCAACTGCTGCTGACAACATCATTCCAATATGAAAAAATATGAAATAGCCGGGAAATGCGCACGATGTTTGCCTGCATTGATATTTCATAAACTTTGCACAGTGAAACAGGCTGCTAGTGGAATAACGAAATCCTGGTTCACGCAAGCCAGTTGGATCATATTTCGTGAGATTGTGGTATTTTCCACCACGCTGTCGTTGAATTAGGATCCGGGATATCCGACATCGAATACCCTTGTTTATTGACGCATATGCGCACATTTTTAAGCATTACCATTCACAGTATAATTAAATAATCAATTTACCACAAGCAAACTGGTGCATAAATCTCACAATTTGAAAATTGGAGTCAACTCTTCGAAAATTGCTATAGAGGTATTTTCACTCACTCTATAACAAGTGTTGTTCCCATAGTATTCCTCATTCAGTCAATTTACTACCCGACCCTGCAAAGTATTTGTTCTTTCAAAGTGGTGACCCATATACAATTTATCATGTCTTCTTCAGATTTAGAAAGTCTCCAAAATTTGGAATGACTTTACCCTTCCCGGCAAGATGGGGCCGCTAATCCGAAGGGTGGGAAGAACCTCCTATTATTGAGGAGTCTGTTTCACGCAATCACATTTAAAACAAACAAATACTCAATGATCCCTCCTTCAACAAAGCTTCAATTATGATCCTTCTTTAAACATTTACCCGAGGCGAATCACAAAACAACGTGTGGATTAAGAGTCGTTTTAAAGATTTCTTCAAGATAAAAAGTAGCATAACAAAACAACCACAAACTCGTCTTTTTACGGAGCCCGTAAGGGGCATGAATAATTATTTTTTTATCCATTCGTTTTGAACGAGATACTATCGCATTTGACCGAGTTACTATCGATCGTTGCACGGTTAGAACTCTCAGTGCATCGTTTGAATCGAGTTACTATCTCGTTTGTACGAGTTACAATCTCGTTTGTACGCCATACTAGTCTCAGTTTGAACGAGTAACTATCTCGTTTGTACGAGTTATTACCTCGTTTTGTACGAGAACTTCTCGTTTGAACAGTTTCTGTCTCGTGTGTACGAGTTATTAACTCATTTGTACGAGTTATTATCCTCGTTTGTACGTACATCTATCTCGTTTTGACGACTTATTATCGCGTTTATACGAGTTATTAACTCGTTGTATGAGCTACTATCTCTTTTGTACGACATACTATTAGTTTGTCCGACATACTATCTCGTTTGACGAGTTTATGACGAGAATACTATCTCTGTGTGGACGAGATATCTATCTTGTTTGTACGAGTTTTCTTAACCTCTTTTGTACGAGATACTATCTCGTTTGACCTAGATTTACTATCTCGTTTGAACGAGCTACTATCTCGTTTGAACGAGTAGTACTCTCGTTTTGAACAAGATACCTATCTCGTTTTGGACGAGTACTGGGCTCAGTTTGTTTCGAGTTATTATCTCGTCCCCCACATTGTACGATATAATATCTCGTTTGGTTCGAGATAATTCCTCGTTTGAACGAGTTTTACTATCTGTCTGGTACTGTACGAGTTATTATCTCGTTTGACGAGAACTATCTCGTTGAACGAGATTATATCTCGTTTGTACGAGTTACTATCCTTCGTTTTGTACGAGTCAAGTATCTCTTTTTTTGAGAACAACTACTATCCGGTTGAACGAGTATTATCTCGTTTTTACGAGTTAGTATCAACGAGATACTATGCTTTCAAACGATTTAATAATTCGTACAAACCAGATAGTAACTCGTACAAAAGAGAATTATGTCGTTTCAACAAAGATAGTATGTCGTACAAACTATTTAATAACTCGTACAAACTAGATATAACGGCGTCCACACGAGATAGTATGTCGAACAAACTAGACTAGTATCTCGTGCAAACGAGATAGAATCTCATACAAACGAGTTAATACTTCGACAAAACGAATAGTAACTCGTACAAACGAAGACAGAAACTCCGGTTTCAAAACGATATAAGTATCTCGTACAAACGATTAATAACATCAACAAACAAGAATAGTCATCAATCTCTCCAAACGAGATAGTCGTTCATAACTCGTACAACGAATAGTCTGTCGTAAAAACTAGATAGTATGTCGACAAACGAGATAGTATCCATACAACGATAATAACTCGTACCAAACGAGATAATAAGTCGTCCAAACGAGATAGATTTCGTACAAACGAGATAGTCTCTCAACACACGAGTTACTACTCGTACAAAACCGAGACAGAAACTCGTTCAAACGAGATAGTTTCTCGTCAAACGAGTTAATAATCACTGTCGTACAAACGAGATAGTAAACTCGTTTCAAAAATCAAAAAACGAGATGTATGTCGTACAAACGGAATAGTAACTCGTAACCCGAGATAGTAAACATCGTCCCAGGCCGTATATATTACCTCGTTCCACGTCTATATAATCTCTTTCAAAACGATATAACAAATAATTTTCCATACCCCTACGGGCTCCGATCTTTTAAAACATTTGAATTTTTCTTAACATACGGGTATCCCGCCAATTAATATGTTTTCATAAATAACATTAAGGGGCGAAGTTGATCGTTCCTAACGACATTTTTGACTGAAAACCGGTAAATTCGCCAGAGTTGCCTGTCAAATTATGAATATAGCAGCCTAAAATTGCCCTAATCTCAATTGACATGCTTTTCTAAACAAACAGGATGAAGTTGATCTTAATTTATTAATAATCCCTTTTCCTTACTGAACGATATTAAGAACATAAATTCACTTCACTTATCATCAGTCTTTATCCTTCATATTTTTAACAACGGGTGAAGTTGAATGCTATCTAATTTCATTCCTTCCCAAATTAAAATGATTTTAACAGTTCCCGAATCGCCGCAAGTAACATGCTTTCTAAACAAACAAGGGTGGAGTTGATCGGGAAGTTGGAGTATTCTTAGCGGCAAATTTTTACTGAAAACCAGGAAATGCGACCAGTCTCTTGTCAAATATCACTATATCTAAACATTTCCAGAATCGCAATTAACATGTTTACTTCTCACCAACCACGTTGGAACGTTTGAATCGTTCCTTAACGAATTTTGTATCCTTAGCATAATTTTTTTCTTGTTTGCGTAAACACCGAAACCCAGACCGACCCTAAAAAAACCTGCGACTCGAAAGTTTTTATGCAAATTCCACATGATTTCATCCACAATAATAATAAAAACATTTTGATTTTATTGAGTTTTTAAAAAGTTTTACAAATAACAAAACAATAAACAAAGCAGCGACAACAAGTAAAATACAAATCTTTGCTATGTCATTGAAAAAAGCTTTAAAATATTAGATCGTTATTTTCATTTTCGAGAAAACATGAGAAGATCTAAACAAAAAAATTTAAAACAATCCGACCGACCGACCCGATATTTTTTTCTCCGTACGGCCAAACAAACATATTATTTTATGCCTTAACGCAAGAACAAGAATAAACCAAACTCAATACTTATGATTCTTCGCAATGATGTAATCCGGTTGAATTTACCAGAGTTTTTCCGCAATAACGATTTTTGCATTTTATCCTTCTTAACATCGCCTTCTCACACTTAACTTTGTCATGCTGGGGGCCGCAAGATTTTTAAAAGGGTCATCTTTCATTGGACGGTAAAAAGAACTACTACAAAATATGGCATTTAGCATACAACTTCTAGTAAATCAAAATAGCCAAAAGTATTGCAACATAATACTTAATCTTACTATAATGTGGCTAATGTTGTATGTAATGTGGTGTATGTAGTAATTTTCGTACAAGGCTCCGTCCAGTTTCGATTCATATTGCGCCAAAGTCACGTGAAAGGTGCGTGAGGATACCGGACGGGCTAGCCATATATTTGGATGGAAATCCGTTCAGAAATGACTGAAAAATCAACGAAAAGTGCTCGGGTCTATGATAAAATTACCATGGTTTGTACGCCGTCCAAAGCGGCGGGCGTAGCGTGGTGGTTGCGACGGGTGGTAACGCGTGGCAACCCCTTTGTGTGTACGCGTACTAGCGCGAGAGTATGCGTGGAGCTTTGCGACGGTGTGTTACCCGTGCCAACGGGCGATACGGTAAGACGCTATATGCGGTACGTAAATAAACTTACCGGCTCTTATAGTGCAAACGTTGTGGGGAAAGAAAGAAATGTTATGTATTTCGCTTTGATTGTCGTAGGTATGGATACTATAAGGGTTACCCCACGCCCACAGGGTTTTGAAAAAAATATACGAAAAATTACGAGGGTGAAATATTGACGTGTTAAATATTTAGGAAAATAGGAACTATATAGGCCTAAGCTACAGGATATGCTGCTAAACTACGATGAATAAAAAATACGACTACGGGATGTTGTGACGGTGGGGGGGGGGGCCATCTGTTTTTCAGTTTCATGGTTCGGTCCTTTGGAGGCCGGGTCACGGCAAACTATGCTTGCCCCTGTTGTAAAATCTGTTCACGGGAACAGGAAATGGGTTAAACCAATACTGGGGGAAAAATCTGTTCACGGAGAACAGGGACTGGGTTAACAAAAACCGTGTGGGTGTGGTTGTGTGTGTTACTGATGCTGCCACCACGCGCTGCCACCGCGCATCAGTATCTTCTTGGTGCTTATGCATTATTATATGTGGAAAACTCGGGGCGTCGGACAGGTTAGACCCGAGAGCAGTGTGGGCCCTCTTCATGCTACCTTCGGTCTAAACACTCGGAATCGTCACGCTGTCACAGCGCTCCTCATTCTCCCATAAATTCGATGCATAACCCGTGTGTGTGTGTGTGTTACTGTGTCTGCCACACGCGCTGCCACCGCGCATAAGTATCTTCTTGGTGCTTATGCATTAGATATTTATGGCGAAAACCGGGCGTCGACAGGTAAGACCCCGAGGCCATGGGGCCCTCTTTCATGATCCCTTTCGGTCTGAACATTCGGAATCGTCACGCTGTCATGGCGCTCCTCATTATCCCATACACTCAATGACATAACACGTGTGTGTGGTGGTGTTGTGGTCGTCCGGGGGTTGGTGGGGGCACTACATGACGAGAACTTTATATGGGAGTTTGAGGAGTTATGAGAAAATATTTGGAAACGGGAACTACAGCTTCACCCCACGGGGAGTAGGCCTACTTTGATTTAAAAAAAGTACACGGGAATAAACTTATAGGGATTAAATTATTGAGTTTATTATTAAAAAAAATACGAGAAAAAATAAAATATCACGGAAAGTTACACGGGATTAAATATATTCAGTTGAGGTTCTTAGACTCGGAACACGTACGAAGCTATAGGATAGGATATGTTACGGGAATTTGAAGGTCTAAAAGTGTTAAAAATACAAAATTGCGATGGGGAGTCCTAAAGTCAGGGATATGGGTTTGGTTGCAGTCTCGCCATGCATAGTGTTTCACTTTAGTGATCCGGCTTAGTTTCAGTGATCGCTCCGTTCACTCAACTAGCGGGAGCCCCGCGCGAAGCGCGGGCCATCCCGCAGTAAAATAATAATATGAGCTGTAAAGCGAACATATCCATGCACCTGCTTGGGGCTCAAGGCGCACATTGTTTTTTTTTTTTTTTTTTTTTTTCTTTTTTTTTTTTGTTTTTTTTTTTTGTTTTTTTTTTTTTTTTTTTTTTTTTTTTTTTTTTTTTTTTTTTTTAAAACAAAATACAAAACAACCACAATATCAAAAGACAGAAATGGCCAAGTGGACAATAAATTAAACATTAAAAAACTTTGTGCATGGATTTGTTTAAACAGTTAAATGTTTTGATACACTGAGCAATTTGAGCTCAGATGGCAGTTCATTCCACAAGCGTGGAGCAGCAATGGCAAATGATCTATCCCCCACATCCTATTGGATCTGGACTCCTTCGAAGAAGCATGTACTAGAACGTAAGAACGAGTTGGAATGTACTTCGGAAGCAATTCTGAAATATATATCGGAGCAATGTTGTTCTCACACATTTATACACAATTAGTAATATCTTAAAAACAATTCTGTAATTGAATGAAAATGAAACGAACATGTAGAAAAACGAATTTTGAATACAATTTGATTTAAAATTATACCAGGATTCTTGATCACACATTACGTATTAAATGCCAAAGTTTTGTTTTCCATACAGATGTTATTTCCCAGAGTCCAAAGAGGGCAAAAAACGTTTGATTTTGATTGTCATGTTCGTTAAAATAGGCGGATAAAGAAACGCCGACGATAGCTTGCCGATTGCACCCAGAAGGAATAAAGAACAGAAACAAAAGAAAGACCGTCTTAAAGTTACTCAGGATTTCAATATATATATATATTTGTATAGCAATTAAAAATAGTCAACCAAAGAACTGAAGATACCTAAAATGCTCATTTTCGTTTCATGCAGTACACATTTCTGTACAATTAATAGTTGCGTAGGATACAGTGTATAACAAAATTTCGGATCCGGACATTTTTAAACAAAGTTGCGATTTTCTATATGAAGGACTTCGATTTGTTATTTCACACAGTGATTATTGTATGGACAAGCATTAGGATATGCAAAAAACACAATTTGTTTGAAAAATTGAGGGCCCTCTCCAGCGAAATATCTGAGTCAGCCTTTTAATGGCCGTTTAATGAATTGTACAGATTCTTATAGGTTTACTAATGTTTACGGGAGAAAATTGGAGTGTAGTGTGGAAACACGGAAAGACATAAAGTCAATGCAAAACAGTGGTCTTCAAAAAATCGGGAAATTCGGAGATACTTCGAAATGCAATTCGGATGAAAAATCCACGTGGTTTACGTAAATCATGTTAATACGCGTTCACATTGCATGACCAACAAACAATGTCAACGGTGCGATTAAAGGTGCGTGTTCCGATCGTTTGGGACCCCCTCGCTTTCCCCGGATAGCATCGATTTTGATATCAGATAAAGATCGTATTTTTCTCATTGTCGTCCTGAAAATTAGAGCCTCAAATCCATTCATTCCCAGATATAAAACAAAAAAACAGGTTTAATGGTTAACCATCAAGTTTAGCACAGCTATTGAATAGGGCTTGCAATATGCATTATTTCTTTCCATCAAAACCGCAAGTTTGTTTCCCACGGTACTTGACGGGCGTATGTGCAAGTCCAGGCTCTCATATCAAGTAGAGAACACAATTAGATATACGGCCAAGCACCTTTCAAAAGTCGTTTTCAAGGATCACGTGATCTCTTCTGCCATTGAATTTCTTGGAGTCACGGGAGATGGACACACTCCCATCTTTTATTTGGACGTTATTTCGTTTCCGTCCCATACAACACTCCATTTTTCGCCCAAACGTTAGAAGTAGACCTGAAAACCCGTATATATTAGCGACAATTTGCCAGCCATTTTGATGTGTTCCTGTGCTGTATTCCTTCTGGACAGTAAATCGGCAAGTTATCATTAGACAGCTCTTTTAATCCGCAATATTTAGTACATGCCGGGGAACATGATAATCAAATTACGTGCAAATACCGCAGGGACAACGTAT
This sequence comes from Ophioderma brevispina, assembly GCA_023653785.1. Lineage (NCBI taxonomy): Eukaryota > Metazoa > Echinodermata > Ophiuroidea > Amphilepidida > Ophiodermatidae > Ophioderma > Ophioderma brevispina. Next base: position 32,184 of record JAMKCH010005934.1, read on the forward strand.
GCACTAACGAGAAACAATCCGATTTACATTCATGAAAGCGATCTCCATTTTGATGTGTGTGTGGCGCTATCACAACTGCGACAGCATCAAACTGATGAATCCAGATTTTGCTTCAATTACTCGCCATTGGTTTAAATCGTAACGAGATTTTAACCAAATTAGTATTGCTTCATGTAAAGAAACCACTTTTGTATTCTAAAAACCGTTGAAATTGAACAATCACTCTAACGCATATTAGCTTTATGTTCGATGAATACGGTCACCGTTGGGTTTCCACGCTTTGAAATTGGGTTGAAACCCCCATTTTGGGTTCCCATAGAAGAAAACCGTATCGTGATTGACATGAATTATGTAGTGTATTTCGTACTTACCCCCATTTTACCATACTGTCTAACGAATTTTAGGGTAAATTTAAATTACACTGTCATTACGGGGTAAAATGCAACCAGTACGCTGTCAAGTGGCGGTGAACTGTTTGAACTCAACGGTACATATTGGGTCTTTGTTTTATTCTGGTGGTGGGCCTAGATTGTATTTTTTAATTCCATAGTGAGATTGGGAGCGACCTCTATATCCCCATATCCATTTCCTTCTTTCTAGTTCCTCTTCCTTCTCAGCCTTCCAGTTTTCCTAGGGCTTAGTGGTGCATCAGCTATAGGTAGGGTTGCTGACAAGCCTGGAGATGATCAGTACTATACTACCAATAGGCTATGGGGCTGTCCTTCTATGCTGTTGTTTTGTTGTCTCAATCGGGGGGCTAGGGGAAAACCCAGTGGGGTAAATCATAATATATTCTTAAAATCATAGAATCGTCTTTCCCACAAAATAAAACTGGCACATTTCTTGAAAAGAATAAAATGTTCACTTCAACTTTCATTTCCCCAATTCAGTGACTAGTGGATACACTAAGACTTCAGCAAACGATTGAGTTAAAGATATTCAAATCACCGCCCGTTATGCGGTGTAGAAAACACTTCAGATTCTCTTTCATCTGGGAGTGCATGACCATTGCTATAGTCTCGCAGCTAAGAGATTCAGCGTGACCGCTCTCAGTACCTTTTCAGGACAAAATACATAACCTAATTCACAAATAATAAATCTTTAACTTCTATAGTGCGTGTTCAATTAACTTTGGGCATGTTTTTCCATCATTTATTCGAAAAGGAAGAAACATGAACAAACATCTGAGAGAATGTTGCTGGGCAAGCTTTGACCAACAACTTTTGTGCATAACCAAAACCGTAACTTATTGCTTAACTCATTTCTATTCAATTACCGCGTTTTCAGAGCGCGAATCGTGGGGTTGGTAACACCTGGCTACAATGGCCCCACATACCAGGCCCATTGTAAAATCTTTAACTCATGGTGTCTGAAGTCTATACATATCCATTGGTCTCTGTTATTGGGAAAAAGAATTTGAGGTGACATTTTATTTATTGTTAAGAAAATGTTGCCAGTTTTATGTGCGGGAACAGACCAGTTATGTGATTGTAATAATTTATTATGAATTTACACTTGGTTTTCCCTTAGCCCTCGATGGTGGACAACAGAATTTGTTTATACAGTTGGTTATTTGGTCCACGCCCATATCTACAAGAACCTTGACCCGCGTGGACATACAACAGTTGGTAGTTGGTGGCCGGGTGATCCCAGTATGGGTGGCTCTAGATCAAATACTGCAACCGTTTCTTTATATCCTTTATAGGCTTGAATTAGGCTCAGTTGAGAAGTAGGCTGAATTATTTTCGTATATTCTACTCTCATTTATGTCCATCTTTTGCCTGGGTTTGCCAGCCCTATTACGAGTATGTCTCCCGACAGAACAGGGGCGGCGCCAAGGGGTGTGCAGAGCCCCCCCCCCCCCCGAGGTTTCAAAATTCGGAAAAACAGGGTTTTTTTAAATTTTGGCGTAAAAATAGGGGTTTTTCGCCCCCATGATTCTCGCTCCTCCGCCTATTATTTACCACATTTCGGCCTCCCTGATCTACTATTGTCTCTTCTTTGTATGCGCATGAACCCTTCGTGTTCTTGTCCCCTTTCACCCCTTGAGGACCGTTCTCTTCCATTTTCTGTTTCTCCCCTAATCTACCCTTTTCCTGTGGGGTAGAAGGTCCTTTGTCATCCAATGCAGACGATCCGTCTCCAGTCCTACACTTTCTTGTGGGCAACGGATGAGACTACTTATTGCCGAGAGTGGGGATTACCAAGAGGGATTTCCCGGTGCGCTATAAAGTAATCTCGCTCAGGTGCGACGTACATCAGAGTCTCCAAATACCTATGGCGATAGGCGCGTGGCTAGCAACAGGGGAGATGTCCCTGGCAGTTTGTAGTCACGACCTGCACGTAGGTGGGCTCTAGTAGGCAAAGTCGTTCATTTCCTGAACCCAGGGCAACAAGATGTCGGACAGTACTCAGTAGTGATTAGACAGCCTCTTTTGGACAACACTCCCTACTCACACACGGCGGAGGGGCTAGAAAATGTGCCCCCAAATGCTTGCCCTTGATCGACCCGGCCAGTAGACCGCTCCTGGCGGATTCATCCTCACAGCAGTCGAAGAAACAAAGGAAATAAAGTAAAGCAAATAAATCTAAATATGGGAACCTGGAATGTCCGAACACTTTTAGACAGAGCTGGAACAACCAGATCAGAAAGAAAAACAGTCCTTGTTGCCAAGGAGTTCCAAAGATATGGCATTGACATAGGCGCACTTATCGAGACTCAATTCGCCAAGGAAAGATTCCTGAAAGAAGTAGGAGGAGGTTACACACTCTGTTGGAAAGGAACGTCTGAAGGTGAAGACCGCATCCATGGTAGAGATTTAGCTGTAAAATCTTTACTGCTGAAGAGCATATCTGCTCTTCCAGTTGGCATCAACGAATGAAGACCTATAGACCAGATCATCACCGACTACTCCACATAGGCAAGCGGGACGAGAGGTTGAAAATCATAAAAGCGGCAATGGTCCCACAACATCAAAATTTTGTGAGAAATTAATAAACAACATCCTAGCGCATACACCTGTAAAATCTGCAATAATTTGCATATGTAGAAATATGATTTTTTTACCTAATTTGCATGTAATTTGCATAAAAAAGTGTTCCAGAGGTAGTTGGACATTTTCTTCTGTTACAGTAAATACAGGAAAGTTACGGAAATGCGGATTTTTGCATAATGTTAAGAATGTGTTACTCTATCAACATAAAGTAGAAATTTTCAAAAGTTTAGTTACTAAAGGTTGTTAAATTTTTATTTTTCATGCAAAAAATACGTTTTTAAGCAGTTTCGTCGAGTTTCGGTTAATTTTCTGCTTATCATAAATAACCTTTGCATTTTCTTTTTAGTTCAAACAAAAAACACGTTTATGAACAGTCTACACTGCAAATTTGAGCACAAGAAACAACACGGTTTTCATGTAATTCAACAAATTCTACGTGTCCTTTTTTCTCTCATTTTGTGTAGTAAAATACCAGCCAGGGCTGCTGCCTGTTCTAACTAGTACACCGTATTATTTCTGTCACGCTCTGTTACATAACAGGACAATTCACGCCATTATCAGAATACCCACAAATGGTCTTCATTGTCGCAAGCATGAGCATGTTGCTATGATAAAGAACTTGTAAGTCCTCTCTATTTTCTATTATGTCTTTCCCAAATTTTCACCATCGTTAATATGAATTAGTAAATTAGTGATTGTTTGCGAAACGTTCAAAATAATCATTGCATCCACGCAATCTTGAATTAAAACATAATAAAAAAGAAAATTATAAAATAGAAACGGTAATTACGGATTTCCAAAGGAGACACCGGATATGCAAATTTACACTTTGAAAAGGCTGTATGACAAAATAAATTCTTCAGATAATTTCTTCATTAAAAAACCAGGCCTATCTCTAAATTTCTTACATTATCATTTATTCTAATTGGATTCTATCAGTTAAGATTAAAAATTGAAATCAAAACGCATTGAAATATAAATGTAATAGATTAAAAATTTTAATCTAAATTCAGATTTTTCCTCCATTTTAGTCTAAGAAATTTAGATATTATAAAGGAGGTATCGCGGTGTTTTGATACCTCCTTTGTTTGTCTTATATACTATATATAGGAAGACCGTGTTAGAAATTCTATGAGTTTTATGATTTTTCGATCCAATGCAGACGATCAGTCTCCAGTCCTACCACTTTCTGTGCAACGGGAATGAAGGAATACTTAGGACCGAGATTGTGCCTCGGGAGCTGAGTTATACCAAGAGGGATTTCACGGTGCACCTATAAGTAATCTCGCTCAGGTGCGAGCAGTACATCCATGAATCTCCAAATACCTATATGCGATAGGCGCGTGGCGCGGAGAACAGGGGGCAGATGCCACTGGGCAGTTGTAGTCACAGGACTGACCACGTAGGTGGCTTCTAGTAGGCAAGAGGTCGTATTTCCTGAAACCCAGGGCAACAAGAATGTCGGACAGTACTCAGTAGTGATTAGACAGCCTTTTGGACCAAACACTCCCACTCACACACGCGGAGACGGGGCTAGACGAAAATGTGCCCCCAAATGCTTGCCCTTGATCGACCCGGCCAGTAGACCGCTCCTGGCGGATTCATCCTCACAGCGTCGAGAAGAAGAAAACAAGGAAATAAAGTAAAGCAAATAAATTAAAATATGGTGAACCTGGGAAGGTCCGAACACTTTTTAGACAGAGAGCGGAACAATCAGAATCAGGAAGAAAAACAGTCATTGTGGACAAGGAAAGTTCCAAAGATATGGCATGACATAGGCGCCACTTATCGAGACTCAATTCGCCAACCCCCCCGTGGTACGTAAGATTGATTATATTGATAAGGAAGTCAGGAGCGAGGTTACACACCCCTCTTTTGGAAAGAACGTTGACGGTGACAGACCGCATCCATGGTAGAGATTAGCGTAAAATCTTTACTGATGAAGGCATATCTGCTCTTCCGTTGCATCAAACGAATGAAGACCTATAGACCAGATCATCACCGACATCACATAGGCACGCGGGAACGAGAGTTGAAAATCATTAAAAGCGGCAATGGTCCTCCCACAACATCAAATTTTGTGAGAAATTAATAAACACCATCCTAGCGCATTACACCTGTAAATCTGCAATATTTGGCATAGTAGAAAAAATATGATTTTTTTTACCTAATTTGCATGTAATTTGCATAAAAAGGTTTCAGAGGTAGGGGACATTTTCTTCTGTACAGTAAAACAGGAAAGTAGGAAATGCGGGGGATTTTTTGCATATGTTAAGAAGTGTTAATCTATCAACATAAATATAAATTTTCAAAGTTTAGTTACTTAAAGGTGTTAAAATTTTTATTGTTCATGCCCAAAAAAAATACGTTTTTTAAAGCAGTTTTGTCGAGTTTCGGTTAATTTCTGCTTAGCATAAATAAACTTGCATTTTTCTTTTTAGTTTCAAACAAAAAAACCGGTATGAAAGTCTACATGCAAATTTGGCACAAGAAACACACGGTTGTATGTAATTTCAACAAATCTACGTGGTCCTTTTTTCTCTCATTTGGTAGTAAAAACCAGCCAGGGGCTGCTGACGGTTTTAACTAGTACACAGTATATTTCTGTCAGCTCTGTTACATAACAGGACAATTCACAATTATCAGAATACCCACATGGTCTTCATTGTCGCAAGATGAGCATGTTGCATAAAGAACACGTGTAAGTTCGCAACTCTTCTCTATTTCTCCGTATTCACTGTCATGGATAACAAATTTTCACCATCGTAAATATGAATTAGTAATAGTGATTGTTTGACGCAAACGTTACAACCCCCCTCAATCGCCCCCCCGCCTCCCCCCCCATATGTGAACGCTGCAGGAACTCACGCACAGCACTTGCAATCACTCAAATATTGAATTAAAAAATATAAAAAGAAATTATTAAAAATAGAAAACGGTAATACGGATTTCAAAAGGAGAAACCGGATATGCCAATTGCACTTTTGAAAGGGACTCCAGACCTCGTATGACAAAAATAAATCCTTTCAGAAATTCTTCATAAAAAAACCCAGGCCTCCTATCTATAAATTTCTTACATTATCATTGATGTTAATTGGATTCTATCAGTTAAGATTAAAAAATTGCAATCAAACGCATTGAAATATAATGTAAGAGATTAAAAAATGTTAATCTAAATTCAGATTCGTCCACATCCCTTTGTTTCTAAGAAATTTACGAATATCCAGCCCCCCCCAGAAGGCCCAGCGTATACGCCGGCTGTTTTCGCCCATAACCAGCCCGCCTTCGTTGTCTTATATAATATATAGCAAGGAAGACCGTCGCTCTCAGAAAGTTCATGCCAGATATTATGACTTTTCGTCCCCCCCAGCCCACCACCACCCGTAGTTCGTCTTTAAACCCACACTCGAGTATTCTATAAATCTTATGCACCCGGATTTCCAGACAAGGACCCAACCGGTCAAACCCGGCAGAGCCCTTTTACCAAGTCAAACTGACAACAAACAATGAAGAAGAAAATGACGAAAACCCCCGAAATCCAATAAGCTGTGTTTGCAAAATAACACCCAAACAACGGTAAATTAGATATTGTTAGTTGACGGATAATGATGATAAACTTTCTTCGTTCCAAAGAAGAGATTACCCTTAAAGGTGTCTTACTTTTACAAGAACAGCTCAGCAGAAAAAAATATTTAGGCCTTTCAATTTTGGCGAGGCGATCCAGGCAGGAGTAGCCAGATTTTGCAAATTTGTTCCAAATCTTCTTCTAACAGCTTAGTCGCCTTCCCATTGTAAAGGCGCGCTCCATAAATCAATCGGATATAATTATTAGATTATTCCAGAACGATTGTGAATCAGATACACAATTGAACACAGAAGGGAATCATCATAGCGGTTCTTTGGTTCTGTCCTAAGTCTATTGTGAGCTCTTGTGTATGCCGACAGTGTTTTGCAGAGTAGTAAAAAGAAAACCATTTTTTCTTTTGGTGCCCCACCACCCAAAAGCGGAAACCCAGATAGAATGTACAATGATAAACACAAGTTTTCAATTTGTAGATTTTGTTTCAAAAACGTTGTTTCTCAACCGAGAACTACGGCTTTTACAGGTGTGAAGCAACGAGAGATTTTGAAGCACAAATATTGTGTCTAATAGTTAATTTCATATAGATGGACACTCAAAAGATGTTTTCCTGTATTTGGCCTTACAGAACTGTCTTAAAAGAGAGGCAAACAAAAAAGTGCCCCCAGTGATTTAATGTGCCGGATATTTCACATAGCAAAACCATGGCTGAATTATCTGTATTTGCTCCCACTATCAAGACCACACCTATCAGAAAATTTGACATTTTGCCAACCACAACCCGAACATTGCTTCAGCTTAACCCTTTAGATAGGGAATTTTTGATAGCTTTACATCAGGGCAAAAACCACAACACCCCAAAATACCAGTACTTTCGATCCGTTTTGCAATAGGCGACACTGCCATATCCGTAAATCCTCCTCAGTTGAAACCTGTAAGATTGAATCACAAAAATCAAAAGCGTGCATCGAATTTGAAAAACAAAACATTTTTTTTCAATTTGAAAAATCCTCAGGATTCGCAGGACATCGATTCCGAAGCTGCGGAGAAAGAAGAAACCTTGTTTTTCGACGAAAAGTTTTTTTAAACCTAACAACCTTTCATATCGAATTTGGTCAATCTTCATTCTAAGTAGTTTTTCGCGGATATCGATTTGAAATGTAAAACTTAGCATAAAGCGGGTTGTCTATGCACATCTATTGCAAAGTATATACACAATACTCGAGAGAACATTTTTTCGCCGAAAAAGTTATCGGTAAAAGGATGGTGTTAATGAAAAAAAAAAAGTTTTTCCTATAGTGTGCATACCTGGACACAAAAAGCTCTACTAATAACAAGTTTGGATCGTTTTATCGATCACAATAAGGCAACAAAAAAGAAGAGTTTCGAGTTCGCTCCAACTCCTGGTAGCCTCAAAACACCCTAGAAGGACACGAAGAAACCAAAGTTATATCAGCTTCCCGAGGCACAGGTGTACAAAAATCACATTTCATCGCGTTTCTTTACTTTTTAAGGTTTTTTACGAGACTAAATTTTTTTAGGAAGGGGGGGGAGGTATGCCGAGGATTTGGTCAAGAAAAAATCGGCCGCAAAATAACGGTCTAAAAATGCCAATCAAAAAAAAAAGAATTTCCGCGTGGCGGTTATTTTCTAGACTAAAAAAAACGGCATAGCGCGCTAGGGTTTTTGGGCTGTTAGAAGCGACGAAAACGTTTTTTTTTTCTGGTCTTTAAGCGCTATGCGTTGTCTGTGTTAGTCAAAAAGCTATATGCGCTACGTGGGGAAATTCTTTATTGCCACATTTTGACGGACTTTTTATTTTCTCTACTTAGCTGGCACCTTTCTTTCCTGTATCTGATAATTTTTTAAAAAAAACAAAATAGCGTTAAAAAACAATATCTTGACCCAATTTAAAAAAAAAGAATGCGAGCGAGAAACTGGAAGCACTTCTTCTGGCCCTAGTAATCTCGGGTTTGATCCAGGTCTAGTATAATTCCAGGGTGATAGGAGCGACCTCTTTTTTTTGGCCCCGCAGGGGCGGACCCGCACGCATTTCTGGCTCGAATAGACCCCTTTCATTTTTTTTTAGGGTACCGACCTTTTCGACACCAGGGTGAATTGCGCACCCCCAAGTGGAGCCACCACACGACTCCCGATTACACCCCAAAACTGTCGACTTTTAAGACAAAAACTTTGATCGCTTTTTTGAATTTCACAATCTTTCAAAGAACATTTTTGGATACCAATTTCTTGATAATTTACAAAATGATTCTTAAAATTTATATTTTTTTTTAAATCCAAGAATAAATTTCCCCAAAAAATATTTTATTTTTTTCTTTTTTGAAAATTTCACTTTTTTGCAGTTAGCCCCGACCCCCAGATAATTACACCAACGCGGAAACGGTCCCAAGCCCCCTGACTTTTAAAGGACCCGAGAGTATGTGAACTTTCACCTCGGCTGGGAGCACCCCACCCCCTATGCTCCATTATACAATATAATACTCTTTGCAGTTATGATTACGAGAATTGAATGTACCGGTGGATTCTCTTACCCACCAACCACATTCGCCCACATCTCAACAAAAAAGTCATGGGCCGACTACGTTTAATCCGCTCTTGATCACATGAGAGCTAGAAACGTGATATTGTAATCCGAGAATCCTTTGCTAAATTAATATTGGGATTTTTTTCGCTTGGTTTGAAACCCAATACCTTTTTGTAAATGAGAAAAATGGTAGCTTTTACAGGACAATTTTGACAACTTCCGGTAAAATCTGGAAATCAGAAAGGGATAATTCAATGGCGTTAATTGACCCTACCCTATTAGGACTCCCGCGCCGACATTGACACACCAATCCCATTTTCTCCAAAAAATCTGGGGGAGCGATTGGGCTTGTATCGAGCATTAACCAATTTACCCCCAAATAAAGTCATAATATGTAATAAGTCATAAGGGCCCTAGTTAAGTCTAAATCTGTTGGTCGTTTTCCGCTTTGGGTTAAAATTCGCACGATGACCAATATAAGGAAAAAAATGTGATGTTGCATATAGGACGACTTAAATAATTTTTGTTTTCAAAATTAATTTTGAATAGTTGTTTTTAGCGTCGTAAATGAAGAGCCGAAACAGTTTGTTTGTGTGTAACTCAACACCGCCCCCTTCCCACTTTTGCTAATAAAATGCCACCTACAAAATGCCCCCACCCTCCGGAGTAGTGTGCACGGGTTAGCTAAGACAATAGCACCCCCAGTCCCGCACAAAAATCCCACACAACACACCCCCACGAGTCAATAAAAAAGCCGTAATACACAAACAAAACCCAATTGGAATCGATGAAACCAAAACTAAAACTCACAAAAAAAAACAACCACCAAACAAAAACTGCAGAAGCCTCTACCCCTCTTTCCTTGCAATTACAGTATGCTAATAATCTGTATTAGCATAATTTACCCCACCCCCCACCCCCCCCTCTACCACACCCCCTTCAGCAGCCCCACACCCAACCGCACCCCTACCTTATGAGCGCGGGGCCCAATAAAATTTGCTAATTTGTAGTAGTAGCATTAAATTTACAATATATACACACTTCGGGCCTTAGTATCACTGCAATTATAAAATTATGCGAGATAATAAAATTATGTATAGAATAATTTACAGATCTACAACTTCGGCCTACGTATTTATATGAAATAACAGTTTAGTTATTATTAAGCAAATCCTAGGCCTGTCCAGTTTTAAGCGCCCTAAACGTGTTTCACAAAAACAAGCAAATCAAAAAGACACCGTCAACATCTAGTCCACCCACAGGATCCAACACCACCCTCCCCCCCCCCCCCCTTGTGAAACCCATGACTTAGACCACTCCGCCCCCTCAACAGCACCCCTAAATCACTAAAAAAAAACCCCAATTTGAAAGCCTCCAATAGACTTTCCGACCATCTTAAATCACGGAGCACACCGACCCAATCAAGAACGTTCCTCTAACACGTGAACCAAGCCGCTCTCACCATTTTCCCGCCTCCCCTTCTTACACCCCTCCAACCCCCTAAAGCGCTCAGCTACAACACGTAATGCGTCAACCCAAAGGCATTAGAGCTAACACTATGATAAAAGTATTTTATTGTGCTCAGATACCCTACCACCTCGGCCGACAGCCGTCATGGCCCCCCCGATGGCGCTCCCCTTCGTTCTTTATAGAATCTAAAACCCATAAACGTATGTTAACCCGCGAAATGTGCTTTAGCAGAACCCTAACAACATTCCCCGCCAACCCCCAAAACTACAATGTTCAGGAATTAAATGATTAGACGTGTCTCAAAAGTGACACGAAATAGTGTTTAGATACGAGTTCAGACCCAGAACACAGGGATTTACAGTGTTGAAAAACCATGGATTTGAAAACATGAAGATAACTAATATTAACGGAACTCAGTTTCCCTATTATATTTAAGTGCCTCGCAAATGATTCATCCTGATACATAGATAGAAATATAGCACCATTCTATTCCTAGGCAATCATGATAATTAACGCTGGCTACTTCTATAGATGATAGCGCTATTTAAAAATATATAGTAGATTATTGAGTTTACGTTAATATGGCACCAAAACATCACACCCCAACAATCAGTTTTTTTAGTTAAAACTTACTCCAGATTAGGCTATGTTAGGAATTGGGTTTGCCGTTAACTTTGTCGCAGGAATTAATTGTGACATGGTAGGTGCCCCACCCGATTACAACATACAATTTTCTGGTTTCATATGGCAAAAGTATCACAACATATTCTTGATTCCAAATTTCATTGAATCCAAACACACCATTTAACGCGAGCAGTATAATGTGAATATTTACAGTTTACGGATATACAATAATTGTTAGGCGCGAAACAAGCCATATTTATTGCTTGTAGCATATAATGGGATAGTAAGAGTTCAACCATCAACCAAAAGAGTTTGCAGGGGAAATGAGGAAAATACAAGATTTTTATTAAAACCAAATCTTGGCTTTGATGGTGAGTGGTGGGGTCGAGGGCTGAGGATCGGTGAGTGGGTGGTACCCTTAACATTCTGTTTCCTGCTAGCCAAATCTTATTGTTCCCGTTCTTGCCCGGCCAAACGTCCGGTCTGAAGAAATCCGGATCATGATTTTTCATCTTTTTCAGGCAGTTTCCCCATTTTCAAAGATTTTACTCCATTTCCACCTCTTACTCTAAGAAAAACGTGCTTAAAGAGGTCTAACTTGTCTATTAGGAACCTTTTGTGACCGGTTCTCAATTTTTAAGACCGTTTTTGAGGATGTACATTCTTGAGGAGTTCCATAAGGGACAGAAAAAGGTTCTGAAGCCGCATTTTTGTTAAGTGGTACTAGTTACTTTCAATTTGTTCCTTGGTTTAGTGGGTTTGCCTTTGTGGATATTATTCCTATCATTCTTCATGATGATATGAATATTTGACAAATTGTTTCATTTAAAGGATATTGACATCCTTGAAACGATAATTTCCGGTCAGTTTCACGACTGTTGTTGTTTTTTTTTTTTATAAAGTGATGGTTTGAAGCAATACATGCACGTAAATTTGTTTCATCACAAAGACGGACAACTCCCATTCTACCGCCACCCCCTTGGAGCAGGATTTTTTCAGGAGATGGGGATGAGCAAGAGTGGATTTTGTTGCCAAATGGGAATCTTTTTTTGGTTGGTTGAGTGGGAAGGTTGGGCCAAAGTGGACTTTTGCCAATAAAAAACGGCCTGATTTTTACCAAACTCTCATTGAAAATCCGTATTTATTGCTCAATACGATTGAAATCAGCAATGTTATGACCTTTAAACATTTGGGATATGTGGGGAGGTATGGACGCTTCTATCGCCGCCCCCCAAAGGTCCCGCTTTGAATCTTATTAATTCTCCGCTTGCAAATGTTTAATTTTGGATAGCGAACAACCAGTATGGTTGGCGAATCATTTAAACGAACTTTCTTTTCGTTGTCCGATTCCCCTTCCACCTACCATAAACATAAACCTGAAATACACAAATTTTGGTGTATATGTGTGATTTTGCTTCACAGCCGAAACCCTCAATTGTTCAGGGTCAATACTGGCGGACCGATCAATAAGGGAACACAATGCGTGGTTTTATTACGCCTCGCAGATCGGTAAAATGCGATTTTGGTGTTTCATGCAGTCTAAAAAAGAAGGAAACGAAACATTTTCTCGGCCGAAATTCACCCAAAACACTTAAAAATGCTCACCGTTCTTGAAAATTGTTATAGTATTACTATTTTATCAGAATAATGTACAATACCATGTATGTATCAACCTTATAAGTAAAATAGCATCTAAAATCAACAAAAATATGTAAAAATCTGAAATATCGACGGGTTTACATACTTATATAATATATTATGTCATTTTTCTTACTATTATATTTTGGTATATTCATTGGCTAAATTATTAAAAAGAACGAATCGATATCTCTTCAATTGATAACAAATTAAGGCCCCTTTATTTTTTCTGTAATTCGTGCATACCTAATTTCGTATTCATATTGTAATCAAATTAGCCTATATCTATTGATCTACATGAGCAAATTATTGCATATTTCACTCCAATACTTCAACCCTATATTTTCGATATAACACAACATTTTGATGTTGTAAGGCATATTGCGCTATTTTGTTAAATAAGCCTCTTTTCATGGTCTTCCGCTTGCCTAACAGGAGAATAAGCTTGTTATCTTGGATTACATGCGAAGTAGGGCGAGATCCTGATAGCTGGGAGGCGTCCCTTGGGAAACTTGGAGTAGGCAAGCTCAACGACAACGGCATCCTGCTAGTTAGGCCATTATTAGACTTACTTTTCCAGTACTCTTCCACATTACACTTCATGTATATCCAGTTTTACCTTATTGACTAGCATGTAATATGTTTACATCGGCGTATGACTGTGGATAGAAATAAATATGTCTAGTTATATTAGCAAGTGTACAGAACATAATTCTATAGTTTTTATATATTCTATAATATTTTCTTTCCTATACTTTCTTTTTGTCACATTGGCTCAAACTTTAAATGCTTAGCTTCTGTTACTTTTTATTTTTATTGTACTGTTTTCAGTAATTAATTTAATTTTATGATCTCTCAATTATTTTATCCCAATTTTATAATTTAGCTTGACTTTAGTTTGGCTTATTTAAATCCTTTTGGTCATTTCAGTGACCTATTTGGTATATTCATTTTAAGACCCTTTTGAGGCTTTTTGTTTAAATCATGTGCACTATACTGAGTTGGAGCGTTTCAGAGTCGGGCTATCATCATTTTCCTCATCACCCTGTTGTGTTACGCTTGTTTCCCTTTATGCCTTCGTTTGATTCCCTCTTTGTGTGCTTTCGCATGATCAACTGCTGTAGTGACCTCCATGTAGCTCAGTATTTGTTGTCAGTTGGCCCTTTAATGATTTTTTACTCACCTATTAAACCTGTTTAAATTAACTTTAATCACATGCTCCCTAATTCCATTTCTTCACCTCATCCATTTTCCCGGCTTCACCGTTTAGAGTAACACTTTGTGTGTACATCTTGGTAATTCAGTTTTTTTTTAAGCTTACTGATTGTTATGGTGTTTTACTTGTTGGCATTATGGTAAATAGTTTTTGTAATTCCTGTAGTAAAAATACCTAAAGTTTTGTGTTCTAATTGCAAACTTTCTTATCATACCCGTTGTGTTTATTCGGAGTTTGACGTTCATGATTGGCTTTGCGCTTTAATTGTACTGGTGACATTTTCCCATTTAATCACTATGCTGATGAGAGAATGTAAAATTGCTCTGTTTTGCTTTGACAACTCACTGGAATATAATCGCATGCTTAGTTTTGATTTAATCCATTTTTTGTTTTGATGATACTTTCCATGATATTGTATGACTCGGGTATTTAATGATTATCCTGTTTCAAATGTTTGGTAATTAGTTTTTGATAACACTGATAAACTGGTTTATGTAATTGACTTTTCAGTGGTACCCATTAACTCACGTAGTTTCCTTAAGAATTTCGATACTAATTCATACCTTTATTTCTAGTTTCAATCATCCTTTTTCCATAATAACTTACTCTTAAACTTGTTTAGTGAGGACATTCAATTTAATTGATATTGATGACTATATTTTGTTAAGTGCACCACGATTGGGTAGAAGAAGTGGCGGTGCCGCTATTTACGTGCATAAATCCATTTCATATCGTATCAGAGATTACCTAAACTTTGTTCTAATACTACCGAGACCCCACACTCTGAATCTTTGTTTATTGAGATTAGCAATCCTTCCTCTAAACATATGATTGTTGGCAACGTTTACAGAGCCATAGACTGATATTAATTTGTTTCTTACAGACCTTGATCGATGCCTCAATAAAGTTTCTTCAGAAAATAAAAATTGTTATATCTCTGGTGACTATCAACCTCGGACCTACTTCACCAGGAACACCTTAATATTAATCGTGATTTTTTTAAGCACTTTTCAACCAATAACCGGTATCCCCATTGATAGACCCACCAGAGTGACCCCAACACGGCTACCTTAATC
>JAMKCH010005935.1:0-34916 GCA_023653785.1 Ophioderma brevispina
ATGTGGATGGACAAATGCGTATCCAAGGTAAAACAGCGAGAGATGCGTTGTAGAGGTTGAGCGACCTCGTGTTATTACGCGTGAACCTGACGCGCAACCCGCCGCACACTTCGGACACAAGGATAGAGGTGGTATCGCCGAAGCTGAATCTTGAGAAGCGCAGTAGGCCGTGAAAATACTGGTGGAGTTCACATGTGGACGGTTCTGCGACAGAGGTACAGTACTCACCTGTAGAGGAAAGGACTGGAGTCGTAGCAATTAAAATTAGTTTCATCTCAAAGTCGAAGTGGCTACGTCGGCATGTATTGTAAAGTCACTAATTCAGTAGACCAAAGCGGTGTAGTCGCATGCCGTAAAGAGGCCAAAGGCCAAAAGTTGAACGCTATGGACTACACCCGGACTGTGGTCTACTGATTATGGACTGTATCCACTACATGCCGACGTATAGTTAGACCTTTACTTCGAACTTTATGATATATAGGAGTAATATAATATATATATATATATATATATAGATATGATAGAGACATACTATATATATAAATATACAAGAAGTATGTTCATTAAGAATGTTTACAATAAACGTCCAGTCACCTTAGAAGACAGCTCGTAACGCAAGCTCTTCCCCAAACACACAAGACCAGCATTTTTTCCAAATCCGCTGCAGTCTTGTTTAATTCGCAAATTTACAATTTCATCCGGACCAGGATTGACCAGGAATGAATTTAACAATGTAAACCAGTTGGCTGGCACTTCTCTCCCATTGGAGCAGACAATGCCGGACCACTTTCCAAACCTAACACAAAGCCACTAGTCGGCTACCATCGCTACCGCTTCAAAACGGCATGGGCGCTGCCGTCTTTCCAGATTAAAAACACCGCCCGTTTTTAGCCTCAGTCAAATAAACCGATATTGCTAATGCGGCTCGATCATTAGGCCGTGAAACTCGATCTTAGCTTCTCGTCGCCCGCCCCGCGTTATGATTTTGGGCCGCGTTAGCGGCGAACATCTGACATAATTCTTATTTGAAAAATTCTGTTCAAGCATCACCTTTTCAGTGATTATTGGAAGGCCAACTCGTTCGCGATTTAAGTATTTTGTACGGAAAATGGTGCGAAACACGGAGACGTTTCCTGGCAAAAAAAATATACGGAAAATGGTGCGCGTTACAAATTAAAAATAAAAGGGTACTACAAAAAGTAAGATAATACTTAAAATCAGAACAGCAAAAGTTCAGGAAACCGAGGGCAATATCTTTTACATAGGTGATAATAGTAGAGCATATATTGATAGATGTTCAATTTATAAGTCTGTTGAAATGGTTTCCGACATCGTTTTTCTCCAGACTTTCGAATGGTTCACCCATTAATAATTTGATTTAACATTAATGCGTATGCTAAATGTCTCGAAGGTATTTTAATTAACCATTTAACTGCAATGGTGCAAAGGTATCGATACAAAAATGCCATGTTAAAGTGTTTTGTTTTAAGTTGTCAAGCCTTGACAGTTTACCGAATGTTATACTTTTCATGTACATTTTGGGAAAACTTGTATTTTAAAGAGCTCTATCTCCTGAGAAGCTTAGTTTTTCAAAGTAGGAGCCTTTATAAGAAAAGGATTAAGTTTCATTTTATTTGTTACTGTCGCTAAGCATATTCTCATAGGACTGTGTTCATATGACAGTCTACATTTTTTTTTTTCAGGAAAGAGTATAAGTGAAAGAGCTCACTGATCGATATGCAGTGGTTGCCATAGATGCTCAGGTTTAGTTTTTCAATATGATTCTTTAAAATTTAGACTTCTTCTTTGGTAATACAGCCTATAAAAAATTAAATATTGAATTTTTTGAATAATTTTTTAGTGCCTGGTTGTGGACTGTCAGACGGCGGAGCTATGATTTTTTTTCTGGAGAAACTGTATTTTAAAGAGCTCTATCATGATGTAGTCCATTTGTACATAGGTAGCTTAGTTTTCACGTTATGAGCCAATAAAGTCGACTTTATAATTTTAACCGGTTTTAAAAAACGTTTAAATTAAAGGGGAAAGGGACTGACCACTTTCTTCGGAAGGGGGGTCCAAATGTGCGTACTATGTGGTTGGGGGGGGGCATGGAAAGTGGGGTTATCGCCATAAGGAAACAAAGGGGATTACAAAATCATTGTTAACATGTAGGGACCATGGCATAGGAATATGTAATAATGGCCAATTAACGCTATTTCACCTAAAGGATATCATATCGGATTAAACGTTACTTAGAAGTTTGAGGGAAACATTAATATCTTTTATTTTCACAAAACGGCGGGGGGGGGGTTTGCAGTATTTTGGACTCTATTACGTTAGAACGGGAACCGTGAAATGAAAATTCAGGCCCCAATATTTTAAAAAAATTTAAGGTGCTTGTTTGCTGGTCCTAATTTAAAAGGGAAAAAGGGATCATATGAAAATGGGGGAGGGGAATAATTGCATAGTTTGAGTCCTGATCCAAGGGAACTAGCAACAAACATTTATCGCTATATTGGCGACTGAATGCAGGAGAGGAGTGGACAGACATTGACCCAATCCTGCATGTGTGTGTGTGTGTGTGTGTGTATATGTGTGTGACGTGTGTTTCCTATGGGTATCGCAATTGGCGCCATGGTTTGGGAAACATTAATGTCAGGGGGGAAATAAACAAGAATAGTTGTTTTAAAAAGACAACATCGCTTAGCGGGATGTTAGACTATCATCAGCATCATCAATAGTCGACTGCGCAGCAGGCGCTCCGCAAGGTTCCTCCAGTCACTTCTGTTCAGGACCAAGTTGGAGATAGCCTTTGGTGGCAAATGTGTGTTGTATCCCAAGGAGCTTTTGCATGTAGAGAGATATGATGTTCGTGTCGGTCGGCTCCTTTGGATGTCGGCGGTGTGTGAGGTTTGTAGAAAGGCATATTAACTTACTAAGCTCTCCCTCTGGCATCCTTAGTATGACACGACAACAAAAGTAAGCTGGTCTCAGTCTTACTCGTTTATTCCAGAGGCTCCGTACTGTAGCAGACATAGATTTTTGGCAGTGGGACCGATCAATGCGTTGCCGTTCAGCATGATTCTGTAGCTGTAGAAACCTGTTTGCGAAAAGAATTGACACGTACTCTCCAAACTGTTGGTAGCACCAACCCAAGTTTCGCAGCCATACAAAAAAAATTGTCACGCCACTGTTGGTGAAGACTGAAGGGCGTACTTCATATTCGATTGGTATAATTTGACTTCTCCATACGCGCTCCAACTTTCAAAATGTGACCAGGCAAGGGCTTTTTGTCTGTTAAGGGTCTTAATATGTTAGGGTGTAAATACTTGAAGATCATAGGAAACCCTCTATAGAAGAGATATATAACCACAGTATATATTTCAGGCATCAACCAATAACTCATGCATCCACCTTTACTTTGAATATTACCATGGGTTTGGAAATGCACCCTTATCCAGCCACATCCATTTCATAGGTGAGTGCCCTGCAGGAATTTTCTTAACTTGGTCAAGCAATGTGGAAACTTGTGGGGTAGTTATCAATCAAATTAGAATCCTAAATATTTAAACACAGCCCATTGCACCGAAGCGATTACAACAATTCAAAAAGAGTATAATAATAGTAGTAATGCAGTAGTAGTGACCAGGGTTATTGACCAATAGTTATTAGTTTACCAGAACCCTTACCTTAAAAAAAAAGCTTTTAGAACCAGGGCGGCAAAAAATGGCAAAGCGGACCTTTGTTCAGTTGGGTATGGTGAGGATATTGTAGCAAACCCTGCTCATGTCCGCTCCAGGAGCGCCTCCAACGTTGGACCATACGCGTAGTCAAGGGTGCGGGGTTTCATGGCGACGTTCTACTCTTTTACGGAATAAACGGTCAATACGATGATGCAGTTCATTCCGTGATTAAGAAAGGATCTAGTGTTGTGTTAAACCCGAGCTCACGAATTGATACCACCAATGGACGGTAAAGGAGCGGTCACGGAGGCGCTCCATGACCGCTCCAATTGTACGCTCGTACTGAGCGGACGCTGAGCGAGGTTTTGCTACAGAGATACCACCATAGTTGGGGGCTACGACCCCCTCCACAGCCTCGTCCCCGACTTACCTAAAAGATGTTTAGATTTTTATATCATCTGAACCGTTAGGCTTAGTAATCCGCGTGTGCCCAATCTTACGTGCAAATTCGGTCGCATCTGTAAGAAATTCGCAATTTTGTATTTTCTGTCTGTAAACGGACAGAAATTACAGCACAGTAGCCTATGGGACCGTGGGAAACGAGCAATTGCTCATAACACAAAACCGCAAGATCGGGATCGGCTCAAAATTTAGGAATAAGCTTTTCTCAAGGATATCTAGTGATCAATGAATAAAACAGAAGGTGCTGAAATCACGAAATGCACCTTTAAATTTGAATAAAATAACGGGTGTTTCCGTAAAGTGATCCAGTTTACCTGGCCACTTTCCCTGACCACTATGAATTCAACAACCTTTACAGCTTTATTCTGTTATATATGTGCCATTTCATGATATGGTTAAATTTGAATAAAATAACCAGTGTTTCCCTTAAGTGACCCAGTTTACCTGACCACTTTCCCTGACCACTATGAATTCAACAACCTTTACAGCTTTATTCTGTACTATGTACCACTTCATGACATGGTTAAATTTCAATAAAACAACAGGTGTTTCTGTAAGGTGTCCCTGATTGCCTTTCCTAACCACTATGAATTCAACAAACTTTATAGTAGGGTTGTAAATCAGAATCCCATTCTAGAAGTTTGGGGAAGAAGGTTTGAAGATGTTTTTCTATAGTTTGAAGGGTGCTGAATCAGAATTTTTGGGTCCAACCTCTGGGAAATGCAGGGAACTTTGTAAAATAAATTAGTACAGGGGTAAATTTGAAATCAAGTCAAATTGTTTTTAAATGTACACCAATGTATTTGTCTCATTATAAGGATTAAGAAAAATGTATTATTCTCTATGGTTCCCGTTAAACGGTAGATCCCTATTAAGGTTCAAGGTCATCCTGGGGTGTAACGATACCCAGTACTCCGACTTGTTGAAACGTGGTTGTCAAAGTCTTGCTTATTTTACAATGTTTGGCTTTGGTTTCGTAATTAGTGGGGAAAAATATGCGAAGCGGGGGTCGACTGTCAAGGGGTCACCAAAACACTGGGACAAAAGTATTGCAACATACAGAAAAATATTTTTATCACAAAATGGTTCCAAATTGTTAATATCGGTTATAACCACGTTATGTTACATTGAATGCCCAAGTTGTGTTTCTGATGAACAGAAATCCTAGAGCGAAAAATATTTTGATTTGATGCCATGTTCGACTAAATATGGCAGATCTATTTAAAGAGCTGGCGAAAGGAAACTGCCGACGCGAGTACTTGCACCTCAGAAGGAATACGGACACAGGATCCCAGCCACAAATGACTCCGAAATAGCCCACTTAATGAATTGCCGGAGTTTACTCTAATGTTTATGGAGGAAAAGTGCAGTTGCTGTGTGGACCAGCACCCACAGAAATACCGTCAATGGGAAGAAGATGCGAGGCAACCATCGCTGTTGGAATCGGGAAATTGAATGGCAAGAAAGTGGTCACGTGGTAACTTGAAAGAACTTTTTTATTCATACCGTTGACATTATACTGTTTGTAGTGGAAATGAATAAGCTTTCAGCATGATTGCGCAAACCACGGATTTACATTCAAATTGTTAATGCGGATGTTTCAACTTTTCCGGTTTTTTTTTTGTATGGTTTAAAGAAACGCTTGGTAACTTGAAATCTTTTGTGATTAGGAAATCTTTTTTCGTATGTTGCATACTTTTGTACCGGGTGTGTGACAAGAAAAATCTAACGCAGCATTCTCGGGGGAACCCAGGGGGGTGTACCTTGGTCACCACAAGACAAAGCAATAAAAGCACATCCGAGAGGCGTCCGAAATTGTGAGTTTTACACAGTTGTATGGTAATTGTCATTCCCCAGGTATAGTTAATTAAAAAGACCAATTTGACCAACCACCAAACTGTGACAAAAAAAAAACCTTAAATTTTGAAAATTGGGGCGCTCTTCAAAAATGTGCATTATGTTTAGCAAGTCCCCGCAATTCTAATATGTTTACGATAATTTTTATGTATAGATATGTATCTCTAGAACATATGTTTCTCAAATGAACATATTCTCAGCTCGGAAGTCTGCCTAACAGCTGGAAAAATGCAAATTTCATAAAATTATCATTGGAAAGTTTTATTACATGTATAACTCTGCGGTTTCTTGGAAATAGTCCGGGTTATTATAAGTGAGGGGAGGGGTGCCACCTGGAGAAGGAGAAAGCAAATTCTCATTGTGGTGTTCTAGACCAGTTTTTCATAGGGAACAAGAATATCTGAGGTAAAACAGGCTGTATCCTGAGAAATTTCCGTGAGGGCGCTGTTCATTTTCAAAATGGCCGCCAACAGTCCCATAATTATAAAGTGGGTAATGGGTAAATAAAGCATTTATATGAGCGCTTGTTTGACCACTTTTTGCATTATTGAATTTCGATTAGAGCTTATTCATTAAAGAAGCTATGTTGTATTACAGAATTATAAAGAGGTCCTAAGGGAGGGCGCTTTTCAAAATGGCCGCCAAATCCCATATAAAGGTGTATAGGGTTAAAATAAGCATCTATGAGGCTTGTTTGACACACTTTTTGCATTAGTTTTGATTAGGGTTATTCATAAAGAAGCTAGGTTTGTATACAGAATCTATAAAGACGGTCCAAGTGAGGGCGCTTTTCAAAATGGCCGCCCCAAATGCCCATATTAAAGTGTGTATATGGGTTAAATAAGCATCTATGAGGCTTGTTTGACCACTTTTTGCATTAATACGATTAGGGTTATTCATAAAAGAAGCTATGTTGTATTACAGAATCTATAAAAGATGGGTTCCAAAATGAGGTGGGAGGGGGGGGGGGGGGGCGTTTTCAAAATGGCCGCCAAAACCCAGTATAAAGTGCATATGGGTTAAATAAGATCTATGAGGCTGTTTTGACCACCTTTTTGCATGATTAAAAAGAATTCAAACCATCTGCAAAATATGCAAAATGAGGCGTCATGGACAGTACATGCGTCAGGGACATTACATTGGATACATTATAATGTCCATGAAGCATTGAAATGCACTAATTCCACCCTTTCAGATGCAATTGGTATGACCCCACTGGTCACTCCTTCGTGCATGGCAAACTCAGGCCAGTGTAGGGGGCAAAGTAATTAACAACCAATAAGGAGCCCAATTCCAAACCATGAGAGCGCAAGTGTTGCATGCAGGGTGCAAGATGTGCTTGTTTCCAGTTGATGCCATCCAAACCCCATCCACCTAAACAACTTCCATTCACAACCACCATACGCCCCCATCCAACACCCAGGCCCTGCAGGACCAACACCCAAAGCCCCAGGGGCCAACACCCAAAGCCCCCGGCCACAAAACCCAACACCCTTCCAAAACCAAAACCCCTTCACAACACACCCACAACCCCTTCCCAAAAACCCCAAATCCCCTTCCCAACACCATCTCCACTCCCAACACCATAGTCTCTTCCCAAGACCCATCGCCCCTTCCCAACACCCTCATCTCTCCCTTTCCAACAAGCCGCCTGCCCAACAACCATACTCACCTTACTAACAACCATCTCCCCATCCCAACAACAAACCCCTTCCAATTAACTCATTAAACCCTGACAAAGTCACCCAGGTCCCCCTTCCAATTTCACCTTTCCCCCTTCCAAAAACCCAATTTCTACCTTCCCAAAAACCCATATCCCCCTATCAACCACCCCCTTCTCCTCAATCCCAACGCCACAACACACCATATTCCCTGCCCAGTAACCCATATCCTTCCCAACATCACCGCAGATTTGCTTCTTTACTGTAAGGGATACAAGCGAACACTTTATTAGTGTAATTGGTCAGTAGTGGTATCATTGACAATATACAATAATATGTAGTGTGAAAAGACAAATTGACTCTCTATTTAAAATCTATAGTCAGTGGTGTTTTTGGCTAATTTATTTGTTACATCAAATATGAAGCTTACTGACTAGGTAGGCAGTATCACCAGGTTGTAAGGAAGTGCCGCACTTTTTCCAAGTAATCACCAGATTGCTTTGTAATGTTAGGATCGATGCCTCCTATAGACCCACTACCAAATGTCATTAACCAACAAGAAATGTAGCCCCCGATATAAAAAAAAAAGCGCACATGAAATTGAGATCCTCATTCGAGTGTAAAAAGGTATTTAAGAATTTGGATTCAATAGAAGTTGAAAGTTTGCTGGTAACTGTTAGTTTAAAAATCTTTCAGTGAGATCAAAGCAAATATGAAATATATTTTGGTTAAATAACACTTAAGTGACCAAGGGGTTTTTTTCACGCCAGTTGGTGCACAAGGGGGGGGGGGTTCCATAGGACCCCCCCCCTAGGCACTAACCACTTCCGGGAATTGTTGCCACGGAAATTTATACCAATGTGAAGGGTAGATGACAACCCCAAATCAGCAACAAAAAAATTGAAAGTTGTTTTATTTTGGCTGCAAATAGGGGCAAAACCATGTTTCAAAACGCGAAAATTGGGAAAAAAAGACGGAAAATTGCAAATGGCTTGCGCTTACACCAAACATTTTGACAAACTTATTTTATGTGAAATCGATTCTAGACGACCCAAATTACATATATTTAACACCAAATAGCCACGTTTTAGGGAATCCTGTATTTTTTACGGGTGTTGCAAATACACGTTAATGCCCATAGAGTTTGCTACAGTAACGGTTTGGCCAAATCAATGATGAGAAATTGTTTGTTTTCAGACATTAAAGGGTTAATTTTTTTAATGTACTAATAATGTTACTTACATGTATGTGTGAAACTAATAGAGCAAAAAAACCTTGCTTTGGTCTTGGTTTCTAATCTTAGTTTTCAAACTATCTTGAAATGGACTTCCGTTAGGCACAAGGGGGGTGATCCATGGGACCCCCCACTAATTAACTCATATTAACGGATTGGCGATTTTAATTATTTTGGTATGAAAAGAATCGCATTTAAAAGTCAGACAATTACAAAATTTCGGCGCAAAAATACCACGCGTAAAGCGGCACATGCGCGGAAAACCAAATTTTGGGGTCCCTAGGAACCCCCCCCCCCTGGTCACTTAAGTGTTAAAAATGTAAAAGATATTATGTAAAAGTTCAGGGTCTGTATGAGTTGTACAAAATTGCAAATATATGTTAAACCTATTTTGTTCTATATCAGGCGGAATTCCTTCTCATCGACTAGGGAAAAACTTGCTTTGTACAGTGTATAGGGTGTAAATGATTATAATAGATTTACTACTTTTACTTTTAAGGAAGTTTTGATTGGATCACACTGTACCAATAGGAATGCCAAGGGAAAAACATAGCACTTATGTGCAAAACGTGAGAAGAGGCTATTAGTTTTTGGGCCGTAATGTCCATGACGCAAAAAAGTGTAATGTCCATGACGTTCCTTATGAGTGACACTGCCCAGTTGTGGAATTACTGTTATAATTTGGTTTCAATATTCTTGAAGAGTGAACTCTACCCCTTAACACTATACTGCTTACACTAAAATGAATGTAAAATTCAGAGTTTTTGAGTTGAACTTCAATAGCGTGGGAAAGGGAAAAAATGTTTTTCGCGGGTAATTTGCAGACCTATTTGCATAACTCCTGTCGTAATAATGAGCAATGGTTCTCCCTAAAAAAATTTGATTGAGAAGTACAATTGTACCCCAGCTAAAATGATGAATTAACAAAACCCAAAAATACAGAGTTTCGAAATAAACTAAATATACCATAAAAGAGAAAAAAAGAAAAAAATATTCTCAACCGACTTCCCTAAGTTCCTTAGTGCCCATGGGGTTAAATAAGCATTTATGAAGTACCTTTGACCAACTTTGCATTATTTTTGATTAGTTATTCACAAAGAAGCCGACATGTATAGTGTTATCCATATTATATAAAGAGGTCCAAATAAGGGCGCTTTTCAAAAATTCGCCAATTAAAAAATGTACAGTTTGGTTTTTGTAAAAAGCATTTTATTGAAAGAGGCCAAAGGTATGAGAAGTGATTTGCATTTGTTCTTTGCATTGGATACCATGGACTGGTTCTACGTACAGTACTTATGGCTATTAACCATTGCAGTTACACAAGGCAGTCAAGCAAGGATTATCTCTTTTGCACTACCAACCCTGACGCAAGATGCCTGGACATTACATAATCGTGAGTTAAGCGCATTACTCGGTCCACTACATAATGACATAGCAACGGATAACGTAAGTCCAGCCCAAGCTGGTGAACAATTCACCGAGGTCATGCGTGACTTTCTATCCTCGAAACAAGAATTTTAAAAGACGAAAAGGGGCATAATCGTGGTTATATTGATCATGAAAGTAGTTCATTTAAAAGAAAGCCAAATCCATTAAAAACAGTGGTCTCCGGAAAAAAAGACTTTGGGAAAAAACACGCAAACTGATGAAGACCGTAAAGCCTTCCGCCAGGCTGTAAAAGCCCACAATTATTTGAAACGGATGGATGATAATAAACGCAAACGTAAACAGTCACGTTTCCACGAAAACATGTACCACAAGAATTTTTGGAAATTTTCTAAACAGTGTGTCGATGGTACGATTGGTCAGAAAAGTGCCTCTCCGACTTTTGATGCTGATTTTGCCAATGAATACTTTCCAATGAAATATGGCGTCGCTAATCCAGTCAATCTTGATAATTTAATCTGGTTTCCATATTTACCTACACATTACGAGACTGGCAAATCATTTAATATGAGCCCCATTCGCCCAAAAGATATCCGTATGATTTTGAAAAAGAAGAAAGCTACGTCATCCCCAGGACCCGACGGACTCATGTATGGCGCTCTCTGCAAGTTATCAACAACACACCATTTGCTTGCTACTCTCTTTACAAAATTGTTGGTTTCTGGTGATCCACCAGCTAGTTGGTCTAGAAGCATAGTTACACTCATTCATAAATCCGGCGAGACTAACAGACCAGAAAATTTCCGCATGATATCGCTAACTTCATGCGTTGGTAAATTGTTCCATCAAATTTTGTCAGATAGAATCGCCGATTATATGCTTCGCAACAAGCTGATGGATCCTAAAACCCAAAAGGCCAATTTTTGAAAGGGAATAAAGGGTGCGTCGACATACCATTTGTGATGAATGAACTTTTGGCTAGTTTTTTTTGTTTGCACCAACCAAATAGACTGCGAGAAACACAAAACCCTACATGCTACATTGCTTCGAACTGGCCGACGCCTTCCGGGTCTGTCGAACATAATTTAATTCATTACACTTTGAAGCGCATATGATTCCCAATTCAATTGCATGTATGTTCCATATCTCTACTCAAGACTTCAAGGTGAAGTTAAAGGTCCTAGCTGGTGCTTCCGCCCCTTTCAATTTTCGCGCGGCTTTTTCAAGGTATCCCTTATCGCCTAATTTTTTCTTTCTGTGCTCGACCCCATTGTTCAGTTTCTTAAACTAAGAAGAGACCCATGGGTATAATTTGGAGGGTACACGTTATATAACTTTCCCTTGCAGACTACTTTTGGCTGATCACCTCTGAATAAGAGAACTCAAAAATTGATGACGAGATATTTTGTACATCACGCTCTAATTAATTTGACTCTCAAGTCAGTTAAATGTAAAACACTCTCTATTCGAGTGGCCGGGCCAGATAATGGCACATTTAATATTGGTGATTCTGTCTGAAGTCTTGCAGGAAGCCGCCCGAAATTTTTTGGAAGCACAATTACCTTTAAGGGCAATATAAATATATTTTGTGATACTAATCAAAGCATATTGACTTGTTTATTCAAAATATAGAAATCTCTCCCTACATTTCCTGCTACACCCTTCTCCATGACTCACAACAAAAAATTTCCGGGCAACTTGTTTTATCTTTTAATATTGTAAATAATTTATTTACTTGCCTTTGTAATTGGTGTACCCTGCACGGCTGGGTCCTGACCAGACTGTGTCCTGTTTTTGTGTACAATCTTTGTGTTTTCTATTAGGGGCCGCCGACGGGCGCCCTATTAGCTTGGCTTTGTAACCGTTACGGCGGTCCGGTAAGTGTAAGGGATGCGGTCCGTAGCGGTGTGCCTTACTTGTCCGTGTTTTGCGAGCACCCAAGTACCCGGCAAAAACGTCAATTTTTCTCGCTAGGTTCTATAATAGGTTCAGACCCATTCGTACGATACTATTCAAACAAAACTAGTAACGGACCCTCTGATGCAAAAATCTCCATAGAACCCCTTCGTTTTCCCGGAGAGAACGTTAATTCGCTCGCGCATTACTAATATAATATCCTTCGCAGTCTGTAACACAAGACTACACACTTTCCGGACCGCCGTAGGAAACTGTAAGCCAAAATGGGGATTTCTGGGCGTTACTCACATATATGTTACAAAGCGGATGTTCCAAATATTTGGAAAATATTGAGGAGTTGCTCGAAATTGCCCGATGACCTAAAATTAATTTCTTTCGGCAGAGATTTAATCAAAAAAGTTCCCAGTTCTTGCGCAATTTAAGGAATATTGTAACCGTCTTTAAAAACACTCTTATCATGTCCTCCTCCACGTACACGCCATATTGGGTCTGTCAATCGTGACCTCGAGTTGTCTCCCATCAACTTGTGACCACTGGAGGCAGATACAATGGTTATATAGCAAGTATCTATGTAGCGCACAAGCGGTTTAAAGTAAGGCGCTAACGTACTTGCATTATTTTCCCCCGTTGGTCCTGGTTCGACTCGGTAATGTGTATTTATTTTTCATTGTTGTGAAGTTTAGTTTTGTTTTTGTTGCAGCTGGTTTTTGTTACTCATGAAAGATGTGCCGTTGTTTTGCTTTTTTCTCCCTTTTCCCCATTTTTACTTTTTTAACAACCTTGTTTTTACACAGCTTAAGTGAATCACTAAGTTGGGAATACGTACGCCAAAATGAAAATACTAATAATTAAAAAAACTTACAACGGAACAAAAGAAATAAATTAAACAATATATAAAATACAAATACAAATTCAAAGATTAACATTGAACAATGAGTGAAAAAAAGAAACGCTAGTACATCAAAAGCAAAACAAATAACAGACAAGTTTTAGCAAAAGAAAAACAATATAACTTAAATTAATTAACAATAATACATAAAATTATAAGCAATATTAACTTAATAACAAATTTAATAAAAAAAATAAATGTAAATAATAACAAATGCCAACTAAGGAAATACAACCAAGAAACAAAGTACTAAATAAAAATGAACTAATAAAAATAAAAATCTTTAAAATAATAAAAAAAAAACAGATAAGTTGAATAACTATAATAATAAAACAAATTACATGGAAAAACAAAGAATAATTTTAAAAATATAATAAAATCAAATAAAAATTCAAAAGATTACATGAACAATGAGTGAAAGACCAATAAAAAGAAAGACAAACATTAAGAATTTAAAAAAGAAACAGATACTTAATTAAATTACAAGACATAAAATAATATAAGCAGATTAAATAAAAACAAAATTATTAAGGCCAGGAATTGGGATTGTTAGTTGTCCAGTTGACTGTTCGAAAAAAGGAGAAGGTCACTATTTCATTATTCATTATTTTCAAGATTCATATAAATGTTTACGTCATTGGTATCAGATGGTTTGTTACGGTCACCTTACCATGCAAACCCCTCTAAACTATGGTGGAAAAAAATTTCAACTCCTGAATAACTAACAATACACTGTAAACTTGATTAAAATATTAACAAGTATTTATTTTAAATGTGTGTCTAAAAATCAATCTCAATCAAACATCAATTTAGGTATCAATATCAAAGATTATCTATTCAAGTTGTTTATTAATGAACTACTAGACTTACGACGTGTGTGCCGCGACGCGGCTGCAGCGAGATTACAACTACGATGCCGAACTTGCAAAGAGTCCTGGCTAATATTCCAGTCGCAAATAGAGTGAAGTAGATAAGTCATATTTTCACCAAGATCGTGCACTTCTGGACAAAAGCTTGAAACTTGGCACAAACCATCCTTGGGGTATGTAAATGCAATTTCAATAAGGGGGTGGCCCAAAAAAAATTCGACCACAATACTGACGTCCATAGGCCACTCCCTTTTTTTATACATATTTCGGATAATGTTAAAATAATTACTTTCAATAATATCAAGTTTAGTATCACTTAAAGCTTGAACATGTAGAGTGCAAAAATTATCTAAAATTTGAATATTTGGTACGTAGAAGTCATTTGGGGTCATTAAAGGTCATCCGATACCATTGCCATTTTGGTGGCTGATACCGCGTTCAGGTTTGGTGTCCAAGTGTCCAACATCAAAATGTCAATATATATATATAATATATCAAGTAAAAAATAAAATAATAGTACTAATACAAAGCGACGTACAACAGATGAACTGGTCAAACAGAAGAAAAGTCAATCCCCTGGACGTTCCTGTCCAAAACAGCTGGATATTTGTTCAAAATATCTGGCACTTTGCATTAATGGAACACAATGACGTTGGATAAAATGAGGAATGGTGTCAGGAGTTCTATAAGCAGTGTTCGATTTAGAGGGGTTTTACATCACAAATGCCTTGGCCTTGCACGTGATGTAAAAGGGTCTGTATTCAATGTAAATTTTTGTGCATTTCGCCTGTTTTCAAGAACAGTTCTATTTTTGCATGTAACTTTAATTTCCTAAATCGGACACTGTCTATAAAGATACCCAGATAATTTGTAGATTCCTGTAGGGGACCTTGTAACAATTGAGGCTAAATACCATTTGACCTGATACTTTATCGAAACTGCTAAAGAAGTAACCCAAACAAACTAGTTCACAGAATACTGCCACTAAAAACAGGAGAATACTTAAAGCAGGCTTCGTTCCAGTGTTTCAAACTGTAGAAACCCATCCAGGAACTCTGCGTATGATGATGACCTCTCTAAAGAAAAAATATAACTGAACAAACAAAAACATGGAAAGAGCAGATTTTGAGAGTTTCCTTGGCGACTGTCAATAGCAGTATAGAACACACAGCTTGGCCTCCCCATATGAAACTTCTAATTTCACTTCCGAAAGCTGGCACATGACAAGGACCTGGTGCAACCCTCAAGTTCAGGCAACCCTATCGTGGGCAAGCTTCAGGATGTTTGCAGATCACAAATACTTTTGATGGATCATCCTTTTTTCTAGATTTTGAGACGTAGATGATTTACCCCACCCTTTGGGTCAAGGCAGTCCAAATTATTTCATCACCCACCGACCGTGCAGTGCTACAGCCATCATTGTCATTCGGAAATACATTGAAAAGGCAAGAGT
Organism: Ophioderma brevispina; assembly: GCA_023653785.1. Classification (NCBI taxonomy): domain Eukaryota; kingdom Metazoa; phylum Echinodermata; class Ophiuroidea; order Amphilepidida; family Ophiodermatidae; genus Ophioderma; species Ophioderma brevispina. Next base: position 15,412 of record JAMKCH010005935.1, read on the forward strand.
ATTGGGCTTTTGAGTCATGTAATATGTTACAACAACAGAATTTCAGTGCAAAAGGGACTTCTTGAACAAGACTAAAGATGATCGACAAAAAGCCCAAACCTTTCATACTGTTATATCATACATGCTTGATGTTCATTGACGTCACTTGCTATACGCAAGCCTTTCGTGCTATAATACACAGAGTGCTTGGAAGCACTCGCCCCTGTTCTTTGTCAGGACCGTATAGAAATTGTTCCTGAAAATGTCAGAGGGGCTTTGCGACTTCTGGTTTTATCCAACAAGACTATGATAAATTTCTCCTGCTGTACCATCAACAATGATCCAGTTCTTAAACTCTTAGAGGCTCTTTGTTGGACTGCTAACTATGCTCAGGATTTTTACAACACCTGACAGCTATTGTAGACCTTGCAACCTGAAATATCAAGGGAGAGAAATGGCTGCAGTATGGCTGCGGAATTTTTTTACTCTAATTGTTTTATAGTGAACTGCAAGTGGCTCGCCCAGATTTTTTGCTCTGGACTTTGTGTGCCTTGTCATGGAAAGGTATCCAGTGACTACTGGGTATCCAGAACTTTTATTATCAGGTTTTTGATTTTGAACAATTATTTTGACCGAAAAATTTCAATTCCAATCGCATTCTTGTTTGCATACAGTAACCCACCCCCCCCGTACCCCCCCCCGCCACTTGTGGACGTACCACACAAAAGTGTACATTTTGAGTTACTCATGTTTTCGTAAAAAGTCCTTTGCAAACTTTATTCTTTCCATTAACAGATCTGTCACAGCAGGGCAATGAAGAAAAAACAGCAATAAAAATAAAATAAAGCTGCATCTTAGGTTTTAAATTTCACAATGATAACGTTGTGGGCGTACGTTGCAGAACTATTTCAATTTGTTACACACACTTGCCAAAAGTATTGCAATCAACATGCCAGAAACGGACTTTATATTCCAAATTGATTTAACATTGTATCAGATTTCTCTACTACGCATTACGTAAAAATTTAAAAAACAATTGCCAAAGTGGGGTTTTCAAACAGATGCATGTTTCCCAGAAAAAAAATCAAAAAGGTCGTGCGAAAAACGTTTTAATTTGATTTTATTTATCCCTTAATATGGCGGATTAGAGAACCTGGCTAATGATAACTTGTCGATTGTACTTCCATAAGGAATACGCAGAGGAAACTCAAAATGGGCTGCCAAAGAGTCGCTAAAATGAACTTTACGAGCTTGTCAAGGTCTACTCTAATGTTTAGGGCGAAAATTGGTGTGTTTGTATGACCGGAAATTAGATATGTCAATAAAAGATTGGAGCAAAGTTCACCACCGTTGCACTCGGGAAATTTAATGACAAGGAAGAGTCACAATGATAACCTGACAACAACTTTTTAAATGCACCGTTGGCATTGTGCTGTTTGTCCTGTAATGTGAACGCGTAATTTACACATTATTTTACGTAAACCCACGTGAGTTCTCATTAGAATTGCATTTCATGTGTCTCGGATTTCTCGAATCGTTCGAAGACCATGTCTTCCATTGACTTATCTCGTTTCCGGAGATTATTAAACCCTATGAACCCGTACACATCCAATAGCCATATCTTTTGTGTTTTTGTGTCTGTGTCTGTATGCCTTCTGGAGTGAATCGCCATATTATCGTTTTGGCTGGTTCCTTTTATCCGCCATATTTAGGGAACGTATTGAGTGGTCAAGCATCCATGTATAATTTGAAATCAATTGGTGATTATGAAGTTCGTTTTCTGATTTGTCAATACTTTTGGCCAGTGTGTGTACAATCCCAACGACGAAAATGCATCATGTCTTAGTATAACCAGATGTGTGGGGTAAAAAGACAAATTTTCAAATCAAAGACGTTATTACCAAGCTCTTCAAATTTGCAATCCTTTGTTTACAAAAGCGTCAGTGCTCGCGTGAAGTAGTATGAGGGCTTATAGTGCAATTTTATGGGAATGGTGTAGAGGGGCGGAGGCGGCGGGGGGCAGCAATGTCACTTTTTGGTAATAGCCAAGGGCCGTCTGTGAGCTAATTATTTTGAAAGTGAGTGAGCTGGTGGTGTGTCCTGGGGGGTGGGGAAACTACAATCTTGTTCAAAAAAGTGTTTATCCAATAAAGTTGAATTTATTTAAAAAAACTTTTTATTTTTTTTACAATGAAAATTTGTTTGACATAATGACAGAACTGCCCCTTTTACTGTAGGCATGCCATGTGGTGGAATTTGATACCAAATTTGGTGAAATTTGATATCAAATGACCTTCGATGACCTTTAATGGCCTATAATGACCCCAAATGCTAAGATACCACTGTCACCACTGGCCTCTGGGATCTGCAGCTCCATGCTGCTCGACAGGGTCACTCCTCACGTGGATCCCATTCTCGGACGGGGCCGGGGCGGTTTTCGCGGAGGCAGATCGACACTGCCTCAGATGCTTGCCCTCAGGGGGATCGTGGAGGAGTTGAGGATTTCCAGGAGGGGGGCTTCAATTGTGTTCGTAGATTTTGCCAAGGCTTTTGACAGTGTTAACAGTATGTAATGCCTGCATATTCTCGACCAACTTCGTTCCCCGTGAGAACTGTCCAGGGCGGTTGCCATCAGGTATGATACCCCCATGTGGCCTTGTGCAGACCATGGGTGGGGGCCCACTGGGGAGTTTCCCTGACGACTACTGTAATCCTCCAGGAGGTGCTCTTGCTCCCTGTCTCTTTGTGGTCGTGGTTGATTGCATCCTCAGGCGGAGTCTTGACGTCATGGGCGACGGGGGACTCACCATCGGACCCGGGCGTTCCGGACGTCGCATGGGTCAGCGTCTCGCGGACCTTGGCTGCGCGGGTGGTCTGGCTCTGGCGGCTGGTCTGATGTGTGGTGCACGGGGTCTGCTGACATCACTTGGGAATGCTGCAGACGAGGTCGGCCCTGCATCTAAATGCCAAGAAGACTGAATATATGGCTGTCAGTGAGGAAGACGATCATCGACCTATCTGCACAACAGATGGTGGCCGACTCAGGGAGGTCGGGGACTTCGAGTATCTAGGGTCCTACTTTGGCCGACGCAGGAGGACCTTCCTGTCTCGCAGGGGACGGCTTGGAATGCCGCAATGACCTACACCATTATGGCAGTCTGGTTTCCAAGTCGGCCAGGCTGGGGTTCTTTGGAGCCTGTGTGGAGAGTATCCTGTTATGTGGATCTGAGACCTGGACCGTGAAGAAAGAGCTGCAGGATAGGCTGGATGGCGCCTGTACCGGGCTTCTTGTGCGAGTGCAGGGCATGTCCTGGCCGCGGAGAGCGGGCCCGGGGCACAGGTGTATGGGAGGAGGTCCAATCCGGTTTCGTATTCTGTTGCCCGGCGCCGTGCACGGTTTGCCGGTCGCTGTCGTCGTGCGATTGGCCAGGTGGTCTCGGACGTCGCATGTTGGAGGTTGCAATGCCAGGCGGGGGTTCGTCCACCCTTTGGCTGCATTGATGTGGTTGCTCGGGACGTCCAGCGGGATCCGTCTGGCATCCCCGGTTTGGTGACAGGCGGGGACGTTTGGCGCTACGTGGTGAACAGCATCTCGGCTGCGGCGTTAGATAGATAGATAGATAGCTAAGATACCCTATTAAAAGTATCTTTAAGACAATCTTCATGTCCCAGGCTTTAATTTGATACCACACATGATAGGTTTCCGAGGAATTTCCATTTTGACATAATTAAGCAATATGCAAAAAAGGGGGCGGGGCATATGACGTCATTAATGAGGTCCGATTTTCGGGCACCCCTTCTAAGTTGGCTTTGTACACCCCAAAGAATGGTCGTGCCAAGTTCCACGCTTTTGTCCAGGAGTGCACGATTTTATGGTTATCTACTACACTAAAACTTCAATTTCCAATAGTGGGACGTGTCCACGGACGACTTGTCATTACTTGAAGAAAACCAGCTACTAATGACTCCCGAAGCTCGGAGGTCGACTAAATATATAGTCCAAAAGTGCTGTAGCTTGTTTATCCTTGGATAACTCAGAGGCCACGAACTACGGAAACCGAAGACGGCTACACAATTGGACAAAACTGCTGGAGCTGAGACTACTATGACATTGTCCCCTACGGAAGACTTGTACTGGACTGTGATTACTGTCACTGTCAACTTGGAGCAACTAGGCATCACTATATACTTGGAGTAATGATGTTACGATACTCTGCCTCATCTTCTCTCTCATTGATTTATAATAGCCTCTCAAACACTTCCAGAAGGATCTAGTCCTCTCTATTATGAGTCATGTACTAAACTATAGTCCATTACACCATGAGCTCGGATCTCACTGGAAACGCCTCCAACTTTACAGTACATACTGTATGGATTTGGGTTCTCATAGCAGCTACCCGCTGACTGTTTAATTATGCAGCAGTGCGCCACCTATGGTCTCTTTCCAGCACATCCATTCAGTTGAGCACTATTCCAGAATTTACTCATGCTTTCTAATGAAATCACTAAGGTTCTAGACGCTTCTTCGCTTTTCTGTTTTATTCTACACACACCCGTTAGCACACAAACCAGGTTTTATTTATATTGTGTTATTAGATGATTTATAATATTTTTATGCTGCATTTATAAGTTTAACTAATTGAAAGTGAAATAAATCATTGCTAATTCGTGGGGCTGTAACAGGTGTCTAAACCTAAATTCATATATCAGACTTTATAACAGTTGGATAATTTTAAGTAATATTTCCTTTAAAAAAAAATAATTTTCAAGATGAATATTGTAGATCGATGCAGAGTATGATTCAGGAGCATTGGTAGGGAAATCTAAAACTTTTCATTATTAACCACTAAGTAAACCCCATCAGCCACAAAAATATGTAAAAGGATCAGAACGGACATGCTGTGAATTATGAAATGGACTTTGATCTGTATTTAAGATTTCCGAAAATATGACTTTTAACCAAATAAAAAGAAATAATCAAAATATCGCAATACGAACAACAATTAATGAACAATAAAATAAGCATTTAAAATTAGCAAAATATTAAAACTAAAAAGTACTACAAATTAATTGAACGAAATAAAACCCGAATATTAAAAATGAAAAAAAAAACCAAATAATTTAAAATAGAAAATACGAAGAAAAATTTTCTTTAAACAATTATAAAAATAAAAAATATACACTCAATTTTATAAAAATAATTAAAATATATTGGTTTTTTTTTCAAGTTAATTTTTTCAATTTTCAATTTGGTGAAAATGAAAACCTGAATTGGATGGGTTGTGTGGTGGAAGGGGTGATTGGCAAACACCCTTGTATAATGTGGGAACCCTGGCGTTGTTGGAAAAGAGAACCCCGGGGTAGTTGGGAAATGGAACTCGGGAGGTTGAAAGGAAAACTGGTAAGGTTTCTTTATTCAAACGAGGTATGCCATTTATATTCCGTCAAGTGCTTCTGCCCAATATCATATATAGCGCATGACGGAATCAATTATTGTAATACCAAAAAAAGGACTTGGGGCGTTGGGATGGGTAGGGTAGTTGGGAATTGTCCAATAGATAAAAAAAGATAAGGTGTGGAGGTAATGTAGACATGTGCCCTGGTGTAGTTTGGAAGGAGGAACCTGGGTTAGTTGGGAAAGGGCCACTCTTTGTAGATGAGAAGGGGGGTCTGTGTTAGTTGGGAGGAAGGACGCTCTGTGACAGCTGTGAAGGCTCCCAGACAGTTGTGGAAGGGGTCCTGGATAGTTCGAAATGAAGAAAAGACCTTGGGACTTTGGGGCAGCTAGTAAAAGGGCCCTGGTATAGTTGCAAAGGGGCCCTGTGGTCGGTAGTCAGACAGGGACACTAAGGTGGTGACAAAGTTTAATAATGCTACAGGTTACGTCTGATAAGGTTCACCAACAACTAAACTGTTCATACTATATTCTTGTATTTCAATATATATATATTTTTTATACTTATTTCAACACTTTTGTACTAAGCAACTTGCAATAAAACTTCACGAATTCAATCTGATATTGTGTCTAACCGTTTTCTTTCTTACATAGGTATTTCCCAACCACATAGATAAACCCAAACAAGACTCACTCCTTGGGGCGCCCCTTTCCTTTTTAAAGGAATTTTTTTTAAATAAAGATTGATGAATGAAAATTTGTCTAATAATGGCTGCAAAACATCTGCCATGTCAATCCTGAGGGGGCTTTTCAAAAAAATGGCAACCAAGAGAGTTTACTGAATTGTCCTTTTAATATTAAAACATTAAAAAAAAAAAAAAAAACAATCTGCAAAATTTGTTATAGTTAATTTTCAGAGTCGCGCAGATCACTGCATTCTGAAAAGTCCTCGCACTCATTGTCAATAAGCAGTTCCTGCACATCTTCAGGCATCATTGTCTCTATCCATTTAGGCTCCATTTCTTCAGTCCAACCATTTTCACGAGCATCTGTACCTACATAATTGTTGATGCCTGCTGAACGCTGTTCTCTGGCTATAAATGCTCTTCTTAGTTTATGAAGCTGCAGTGTTTGATGACATGGTGGTAGTAATGCTACCTGTATTCTGTTCACTTTTTGCTCGCTCCCTCATTAACTTGCGGTCGAAGATCACATACCTTGCTTAACGCTTTTGGTCTTTACACCATACAACAGTGATACGTATTCTTCAAGCTCAAATCAATCCTCAAATAATTACGCAGAATTCCATATATCAATATTTAAAACGTTTTTTGTTACACACTTGTTGATACTTTCTCATGTCATTATCCAGATTTTGCTGGCCATTTAAAAAAAAACTTATTGATAGCCTTCTTTTTGTCAATCACATGTCTTTTATTATTATATGAACCTAATTTTAATCTGAATATATCTGCTTCCTAGTATCATTTGTTAGACTCACAAATAACATTACATTTTTTTCCATTTTTTAGCGGCCATTTTGAAAAGCGCCCTTATTTGGGACCTCACTATAATTATGTGTTACATATGTAGCTTCGTTTTTGAATAACTCTAATCAAAACTAATGCAAAATTTGGTCAAACGCGCCTAATAGATGCTTATTTAACCCATATACACGTTATATGAGATTTGGCGGCCATTTTGAAAAGCGCCCTCATTTGGGAACTCTTTATAGATTCTCTAATACAAACTTAGCATCTTTATGGATAACTCTAATAAAAACTAATGCAAAAAGTGAAAACACATGCCTCATAGACACTTGTTTAACCCATATACACACTGTATATGGGATTTTGGCGGCCATTTTGAAAAGCGCCCTCACAGGAAAGTTCTCAGGATATAGCCTGTTTACCTCAGATATTCTTGTTCCCCATGAAATACTGGTCTAGAAAAACCACATGAGAATTTCTCCTTCTCCAGGTGGCACCTCCCTCAATTATAACCCGGACTAAAACCGTTCTTGTGGCTCGTTGTGCTAAAATGGTTTGTTGCCTATATGATTAATTTTACGTACTTTTACACTTCAAAATAGCTTGATGGGCGAATTGCATGTGGTTGTACAATCTACAAAGAAGATCTGTCTTTTTACGTGGATATCATTTTTACATATTTCACGTAATTTTCTTGCAATACATGTGACTTTAGCTCGAACTGGTATCCAATGTTGTTTGTATCTGGACAATTTAAGAAATCAAAACGTATGAGAGAATATGATGAAAATTCAATGATTTCTTTTCTCATTTGTTTCATTATTTCAGATATATGAGATTCACAACAAGTTTCCGGTAAAACAGTGTATCTGTCATTTACAATGTCGGGGTTTAACAATAATCTACTAGAAAAGGGTTACAGCTCATCTGACTTGGTTGATGAATGTCGGACAGTACGCGTGGCCATGATCTCAGTTCACGGTAACCCACTCGTACCTGATAGTGAGCTTGGCTCCGACGGCAAAGGTGGGCAAAATGTGTATGTCAGAGAGGTGGGTAAAGAAATGTCAAAGCTCAACTGTGATGTGACCTGGTTCACAAGAAGCGAGTCACCAAATGAAGAAGGAATCGTGGCATTGTCTTCTACTCTTCGCTGTCAGTACATCGTCGCTGGTCCTCAGGAACACATTAACAGAGACTTTCTGTTTAATACCTGGAAGAATTCAGCAATCAGATTGACACTTCAAAATTTGATGTTCTACTCACAAACTACTGGCTCAGTGGGTTTGTCGGAATGGCACTGAGCCAGAAAGTTAAACTTCCACACGCGCATATACACCACTCGATGGGCGCTGTGAAATACAAACACGTTGACATGCCAGCGATTGCCCCTATCCGCCTCCATATTGAAGACATTATAAACAAGCGTGTAGATTGTTTGATACATCAAACAAAGTCAGAAATTCAATTTTTGCAAGGCCACTCATCCCACCTTGATCAAACCGGGAATTAAATCAGAACGCTATGAAAACCTCGACAGAAAAACTACCACCCCCTCGAGGGCGGTTCTTGGCTTTGACATGATGTCATTACTGTACTCTACGCTACGCCGTCGTTCCGCCCCAAAAGGGAGTCCAGCTTGCTCTAGATTTCCCTGGAAAACATTGAAGTCGTCAAAGTTTTCGTCTGATTGGTGATAACAAAAGTATGCCTGACCTTAAGTCTTTACCCAGAGTTGAATTCCTTGGTTCTATCTAAGTCCCCGGATGAACTAGCCATGACCTGTCCTGCAATCTGACATATTGGATCATGCCGTCACTGGTTACGAGCCTTTTGGCATCGTTGCTATCGGAGGCCATGGCACTGGTTGTTGTTTTTGATCGATTTCGCTAGCAGGTTGGTCTGAATGAATGTATATCACGTGTGAATGGTTTTATAAGGTACCCCCCAGTGACGCTAACGGCCATCCGTAAATACAAAGCATTTGAAAAGATGGTGGCAGATCATTCAAGGATGGAAAAAATGCGATAAAACCAATATCAAGACAGCCACTGAGAGGCATAGCTGGAGGGCAACTGCAAGTCAATATTCCCGTCAACGGCTTGCGATAATTGTAACTCGCTATTTGGCTAAAGACCGACTCAAAGCATAAACTGAACCATTAAGGACGCACCATTAGATCTCGCAGGGGGGGGGGGTGGTTAGGAAGTGTTTTGAGAAACAAAAAATTCACCGCTTAGAGTGTGAAAGAAAAAAAAATTCACCCTTAGATATGTGAAAGAAAAAAAAATTCACCCTTATACTGTGAAAGAAAAAAAAATTCACTCATAGAGGAGACCAGAAAAAAAATTCACCATTTATCATTGTAAAAAAAAAACAACAAAATCAACCCGGCACAGAGGGACAAAAAATCACCCTTTAATCTTGGTCTTTTCGGTATATGCAGCGTTTAATCCTGTAGGAAACTGCCGTTTTGCACCAAAAATTTCTGCTAATTTTTAGATTTTAAACCAAAGTTTGCAAAATCTTAGCTCAGTCACTGACCCATGTTTTGTTATGCAAATTTTTGCGCCATCGTGTACATATCTCAACACGCGTGAAGCTGAGCATGCGTGGCACATACCTATCTCAACCCTCTGATGAAGTGAAACCGCAGCATAGATATGAGCATTGTAAACACCTGCTATCATAAATAGATAATGAGCATTGATGACTAATCTATCATCATTATATCAGGTTATTGATGAACTACCTGCATCAGCAGTAGATATGGTATTGATGAACTACACTGCTGTCAATATTAGATAGAGTATTGATGAACTACTGCTGTCAGCATAGATGGGGATTGGTAAACTACCTGTTCAGCAGTAGATATTGGCAGTGGATGAACTACCTGCTATCGCAGGAGGTATATGAACATTGATGACATACTTTTTATCAGTTGTAGATATGAGCATTAATGAACACTCTATCAGCAGTAGATATTAGCATTGATGACCTCCGCCTCTTTCAGCAGTCGATATGACTCTATTAATATAGCCGACTTGAATGTAATGGGTCACATGATGTGTAAGCCGGAGAATGACAATATGGGTTTTTTTGGTCCCTTGAGTGGATCTAAATGATTACAAAGCGAAAAAGGTGCCTGAGAAAAAAGAGGTTGAGGGTTGGTATACAGATCACATGAAAAATATTGGTTTTTGGATGTACAGTTTGGCAAACTTGAAAGAGGTTTATCGACTGGCATATGATATCAGCATCATATAGAGCCCCCCCCCCCCCGGCCCCGGGAGCCCCAACACCAGCTTGTATTCCGTTTGTAGGCGATTTATAGTGCACTAGTCCTTCCCGGACTTGTAATTCCACAATGCCTTGCTCTGGCCTGAATATTTTGCATTGTGTCACCAGCATGGCTAGATACACTATCAATTCTGGAGGGATGTCAACACCTTGATTTTCCTGGCAGAATTTGCCATATTGCCACAACCCTCTTCTACTGTTTTTTACTGTTTTTACATTAAATATAACCGCCAAATTGTTTTTCAAATTTATGGAAATGTTTCTGTAAGGTCTATTTTATTAATGTCTGAATAATTTTCAGGCCATTGTGGCCCTTTAAAGACTTTTCTCAGACAAGTTAAGATAATCATATGAAAAAATACAGTTAGTTATCATTAAAAATGTGGAGATTCGAATCGTTCTCCAAAGCTTCTTTATTGGAATTGTATGAGAGTGATAGCCTAATAAAGTGGGTTTCTTGTTGTAAACACTGAATGAAACACAACAATGAAAAATACTGATGGTCTGTTGTGATTTGTTCAATGTGTTGATGAAATTGCTGGATTCTGCTTTGAAAATATTATTGGTTGATGGGGGGGGGTACATTTATTTAATTGTCCCTCTTACAAAATTGCAGTGTCCAGCATGGTAGGGAGGTTCCTCATCCCCGTCTTTCAAAATGAGCCCGTCCTCAATCAGTCGTTCAAACGTGAACCTCGGCGGCCCATACACCCCATAGGAAGCAAATTTGCAACATAAAATGATTAAAAAAATCCACCCCGCTTGTAAAAAAAAATCACCGCTTGGCTATGAAAAGTAAAACAAAACTGTAAGGAATTAAAAAAAAATTACCCCCAAGCTTGTAAAAAAAAATTCAACCCCCAATCTGTAAGAAAAAAATTAACCCCCAAGCTTGGTGCAAAAAAAAATCCCAATCACCTTCTTATAAGTCGAGAAAAAAAAATCATCTCCAAACTCAACTTCCTAGCCCCCCCCCCCAATCTAAGGGTTTCGTCCCTAAGGGGTGGGCGTAAATTGAATGATTCTTAATGCAAGGTGAAATAACTAACTGCCTTTCTTGGAAACTAAAATGAGTTCCGGTGATAATTAAAAGATCTACCAAAAAGCGTTGGCACGTACAAGCCGACAAAGTTTTAAACAAAGTACCAGCCATCCAAAGTTTATAAATATAAAAGAACACCAAGTATACTCAAGAGCTCAAGTGCGTCTGCCCCATTGTCAAACTTGGTCCAATTTCTCTCTTCCGAATTCCTTTATTGAGAACCTTCATGAACGTTTATATTAGACACAAACGTTTATTTTAAATAAATCCCACTGCACTTGTCTTAGCAGTTGGGGGGGGGGAGTTTTGAATTACTATTTCTTGTCTAATGGCCGTCATCCAACTTGAAATACTTTCCAGTGATATTGCTGTTGCCTTGCTTGAGTTCTTTGTTGTTGGAGATAGTTCAACTGATCATGATGAATCCTTGATCCGCGTCGAACCATTACGCACACTGGCCCGTGTTTATATTACCCCTCACAATTTGAGAACAGATTTTCTTTCTCACGGGAAAAGTACTTTTGGTTTATATAAAAAAGAGACAGGGTATTCTCCTAGTGTTTGTTTTGGCAAGGGTGCACCTGTTAGCTAGATTGCACAAGTGGAGAAATGGGAGTTCCCCAATATGTAACCTTAGAGGCTGCGTCACCTTGTTTATACTTGAGATCAAAACATTCGCCAAATCTGGGGATGCCCATTAAGTTTTATCTATGTGAAGTGATCAATTCAGATGATGTAATTTAATGTGAATTCCCATAATCGCTATTGCAGGTTATTTTTCTGCATGATTCGTGGTACTATCTAATTTTAACAGACTTTTGAAACTTTGTGAACTGATGGTATAAAGCCAGAGTTGTCAAGAGGTAATTGCCAGCAGCAGTTGTAATTCACGAGCTATACATATAGTTATATCTAGTTTTCATCTACAATAATGTAGATTTATGCTCCACAAAGTGCCATGATTTATAATTATTTTGGATGCCGACACCAGGAGCTGATATCTGATGAACTTCGGCTGTCGTCTTTTAAGAGCCAGAAGAGCTTCAGTTTTGAATCATAAAGAGATTCCAGTTTGTGGACCTTAAAAGGACACTTAGCGACACACTGATGGTGGTATAATACCTGGATTTTCTTATTTGGGAATATTAGTGTCGTCCGAGGGGACTTATTCACCGTGGGTCGTCTCGAACTGCTGGACAAAATTTATCTTCAGGAGTTTTTAAGTGTGAACTTTTCCGCTAATCAATTTTGGAATCTTCGCGTGAGACATATCACTCGTTGAACTTGCAAACGCTTTCAACACAGACACTAGTGAACTAAGTAAAAATTGTTGTGTAATTTTAATATTGTAATATTGTTTTGGACATACCAAATTCTTGAACCAGACATTAAAAATAGCACTAGATCTCCTTGAGAAAAAGCCTTATTCCCAAAATTTTGAGGTGATCCCGAATCTTGCGGTTTTGGTGTTATGGAGCAATTGCTCGTTTCCCACGGTCCCATAGGCTACTGTGCTGTAATTTCTGTCCGTTTTTCTTACGGCAGAATCAAATTGCGATTTTTCTACAGATGCGACCGTTTGCAGTAAGATTGGGCACACTTGGATATAAAAATCTCAAAATTTTTTAGTAAGTCGTGGGGACGAGGCTGTGGATTGGATCACGAAATGTCTCTTTGGAAGTAAACCCTACGATCCGTAACAACTCCATTAGCGGCTATTTGGAGCCATTTCTTTTGTGTTTGTGTCTGGTATCCTTCTGGAGGCGCAATCGGCAAGTTTATCGTTCGCCAGTTCTTTAAATATATCCGTCCTATTTAGGGAATATGACAATCAAATCAATGTTTTTCACCCTCTTGGATTTGGGTAATACATCTGTATGAAATGGTCTTTAATACCAATATATGGTCAAGAATCCATGGTATATTGGAACTTCATGTGATTATGAATTTCCATTTTCTGCATGTTGGCAATACTTTTGGCCAGTGGGTGTGTATTAAATACCGGCCCAATCTCGTGTTAACCCCATCCACGCTTCTTATGTGTTTTCCATTGAAAATGTGTTTCCGACGGATCTGCGGTAGACTTAGTTCCAGGCTACCGACTCATTGATAATAATATCACCTTGTTTTATTTGATATACCAATTGACATAGAAAGAAATTGTGCATGAAAACCACAAAATTTGACCCTGATCTGTTTACATGTACTCCCAACTGTTACGCAGTTGTTTCATGATCAGTCGTCGGGTGTGTTACATAGTGACGGATGTTGAATTTATTTTTATCATTTTAAAACGAAATCAAGGTAAATGTTACTAAATACCAACTTTCAAACATGCCAAGTGCCGAATCTTGAAAGTACTTCATTAATTAATATCTTAATTGGAATTGGTAATTTTGACGTATGTTAAATAACAAAGGCCTTTGTTGTATTACATAGTGGACGGACGTTGAACCCTCTGTCTAGAAGTGGTAACGTGATTTCACAGCCGGGATTTTTAATACTTTTGTTTGTAAAAAAAATATGCTTCATTTAATTTACTGACACAAGCAAAATAATGAAATCAATTTTTAAATAGTACTGTACTAGAAATTATATTATTTCTGGTCAAAGCGTTTGAATCTCTCGGCAATCCCCAGCATCCTATTGGGTATCAACCAAATTGAGCACGATTCGTGATGACGCACGTCGGTTGACGATATTCGAAAACGCAATGTTGTTTTCCATAAATACGATGCTGACTACGCTTTAATATAGGAAAATTCAACAATCCGTCACGGTCATGTACATAGTCGCCAATTTGCGGTAATTTTTGGTGTGACGGATATGATGGTTAACTTTTCTTGTACACTCCATTTTATTAAGTAAGATTCATGAATATTAGCTAAAATAATGTTTCAGTTGTTAATTTCGTTTCTTATCGATTTGATTTGTTTAAATCGTCAATGTGGGGAATGTGTATGGACCCCTCTAGATTTCACGATTTTTCAAATGTGAGATTTCCTCAGCAACAAAAATTCGTATTTTTTTTAACATCCGTCACTCTGTAATACACCCGACTGTATATTTCGACTTTCTATCCTGAAAAAATGAGGAATTTGGTGAAGAAATGAGAGTAGATATGTCAAGACTTTCCTCGCTGATCCGTTTTGCCCCCCATTCCAATGGGAATTTCACAGTTAATCGGGTTTTTATTTTGTCTGATAGGTGACAAATCTTTCCGACCTTCGCTTCACAAGAGTAAATTGTCAGATATCAGATTCATGAATTCGATGACACTCAGTGCATTGGAAACATTCCCTGGTCCAGATAACTGGTCCAGATAGTGGAAACAAGATCCCCTTTTCAATGAATTCTTTTCTTAATTTTAGCTTCAAGTAGCACAAGACAGAGCTGAAGTTCATTGTCATAAGCTGGAAAACTTTGAAGACAATTCAAATGTATAAATCGATATGAAGGAAGACTTAATGAAGAACTGACTAAGAAAACGTTTATAAATATGGAAACTGAATGAAAATTTTGAACTGGAAAGGACTGGGGTATGAACATATCAAAACGTGTCTTTAGAACAGTGTTATTTTGTGCAATATTGTGTATATGCAAAAAAAACGTCCTATAGTTTCAAGTTCAAGTTTAATCTGATTTAGGCCACTGCCCATCAATCACATACAATTATAATAATATATAAACATAGTAAGGATGGTAAATTAATTACACTATTATCACGAAATGCTCGTTTAAAACAAAATGTGGAGATAATAATTTTAAAACAATCATTTAAAATAATCTTCTTACAGAAGAGATTTATTGCGCCGTTTAATTGATACCATAAATATCTTTACTAATGTTTTGAATAATTTGTTCATTAGTTTCTAGCGAGAGCAATTGTTTGAAATGTGAAATATGAAGGGAACCTAGATAATAAAAAGGATGAAATTATTTCTAAAGGTCTTGATATGAGGGGCATACCAGTAGAAATTGTATCATCCCGATGCTTTAGGTTACAAAATTACAGGTTCGT
The DNA here is from genome assembly GCA_023653785.1 of Ophioderma brevispina. Classification (NCBI taxonomy): domain Eukaryota; kingdom Metazoa; phylum Echinodermata; class Ophiuroidea; order Amphilepidida; family Ophiodermatidae; genus Ophioderma; species Ophioderma brevispina. The sequence continues at coordinate 30,639 of JAMKCH010005935.1, forward strand.
TCTTCTACTGGTGTGCCCACACTCTTCCTGGCTGAATATGCCAAGAGGAGTGAACCAGAACGGGAATGATAAAGCGCTTTACGATATTTAACGACTTGGTACAATCAAGTATTTTTTTTTTTTGTTTTTTTTTTTTTTTTTTGTTAGCAGTTGCATTATCCTCATACTTCTATTCAGGTTTACAATAAAGTTATATACATAAAATAATATATATATTAGATATACAATTTTTTATATCGTTGTATATTCTATTATATATAGTAATATAATTTGTTATTTTATATCATTATTCATGTCACTATAAAACAAAAAATCATTTTTTCCCTTTGGTTTACATTTTACCAGACAAAAACAAAACTGTTGTATGCATCAAATTAACACATAGCATTATATTTTATTATATATACCTGTCCAATATCATATACGTGAAATCACCCATATCATCATTTCATGTCTTCTCCTGTCCATTGTAATCAATTCAATAATAATTGCTCCTACCATATATCAGTATCACATAATACCATAATTATGTCATGTCCCCGGGGGGGGGGGCCCTCTCAATGACAAGGGGTATCATCCGTGTCCAAGCAATCACAAAAACCCACCCTATATAACGTATGTTTCGAAAGCTTGAATTTTCAACCCTAAACACGTATCATTCACAATTAGCTACCCTAACCAAGACTGTGCAATGGAATTTGCCCCTAAACAGTATCGTAGCGCATTTTGCATACCCTAACAAGTATTTGTCTTTCTCCCTACCCTAAACAAGTAATTGGAATGCCATTATTACCCATTTATACGTAAAAAACCCAAAACCCTATTCTTTTCAGTGTATTTTTGGCACACCAGAGAGGCTTGTCTGAGCTTGGTTTAATTCAAAATATCTGGGGAGTTAATTTTTCAAGCCGGATATATCCGAGGAAAGTATTTAAAAAGGGATAATGCAGTTTTTGAGCCAGGGCGTATCCAACAGTTCTCAGGACGGCGGCACGACAAGTCGATAAACGTCGCACGATAATGCTGCTAGCGGCCATTGCGCTACATGGGGGGGGGGTCCCTTGCAATCTTCACTTTCAAAACGCACATTTTCACATGCGAATTTGATAGAAATAATTTGAATTTGTAAGTGATTCACAATAGCACATATAGGTATGATAAATGAATAGGTATGAACCTAATGGGGGCTTATGAAAAGTAAAACAAGACTTTTAATGGGTTTAAAGTTTGCACACAGAGAATATAATAGTAAGTGGCGCGGGAGAGGGTGTCGCTCTCTCCGCGCGAAGCGCGGAACCCATACCACAATGTTTTGCTTTCCGAAATACATTTCTCATGCCTAATAAAAACAATTGATATTTGTAGTAGTTTCAAACTTCTAAATGCATATAGGCCACTGATCGACGGTATAAACAGTACAATATAGTTCATGCTGTTAGGTTTTTATTGAACTTATCATAAAATAAGGTGTTCATGGAGAGTTCGTACGCGGCGCGGAAACCTTGGGTGCGTCGTCGGAAACCTTGGGGGTATTTAGTTGTTTCCAGACATTTTCTATGGGTTTCGCTATTTAGAGAACGTTATTTTCGGCACTTATTCTCGCATTTGCCAGGCGCAGCGATAAATCGGTATTTTCCCTGAAACTTGCCGAATCCGCGCAATTATGCACCAAATTAATGTCCAAAAAGTTATTTTAAAGAAAATTATAAGCCTAGAATTGACTTATACATTTAAAAAACTTATGATTTTTAATTGTTAAAAACTTTGTCCCTTTCATGGGTAAGTGATAGAACAATCTTGGTATAGCGACATTCTCAGGCAATCACAAAAGGAGTTGTTATTTCTCAATCTCAAACCATGATAGGCCTTATGGTTTCTTTACCGGCGCGTAGCGCGGAAAATTTGGAATCGATGATTTGAAAGCACATGTTTGAAGGGCAAGTGATACTTCCTGTAAACACTTTTTAAATGTTTTTATGCTGAATTATATGGACCCTAAATGCGTAAGTCCTCATTTAGAAAATATAACCCTTTTTTCTTGATTTTTGGTGATTTTTAGACCCTTTTCACGTACGTACGTAACGTGCCTTATCCTGAAAAAACTACCCTTTTTTCGTGAATTCTTGGACACGGATGATACCCCCCTTGTCTATGAGACTGATCCCCGGGTTCATGTCATGCTACACTTCAAAACCTATTAATTACAATATGTTAAGATAAGTTTTTAGATGGTCCCATTCTTTGCTCTTCCAAAATATAGATTGTTTCTTTTTGGGCAACGATTTGATATCCATCCATCTTTCTGATTTCCATAGTAAATATAGGGAAAATGATGGGAACTTGCCAGATGTACGTAAATCATACGCGCCTTATATATTGAAAAAAGACCATAATAATTAATAAATTAATAAAATATTTTCATCTATTTTCACTATCTACCTCAGCAATAACCTTTGCTAGTTATAACTAAGATTGTGAAGTATAGTCATTTTATCATTTGGGTTATTTTGCCCAAAACTGTTTACTTTCATCACATTTCCAAAGAAGTGATCATATCTTCCTACAATTGCACATACACACCTATCTGATTTATCCATTTCCCTCTGAGAAGATTGTTCCGGCTTGGATTAAATCATATAAAAATATTGTATTGGAACTCTCAGCTTATTATTGAATCTATGCTTTAATTTGAAAGAGAAAATATATAATACCAGAACTGTGTTACAATTCTTTCCTTACTCCAAATGTTGTCACACACGTACTTTTCATTTGTTCTTTCCACACAAAAAGCTTTGCTCTTTACAAGCAACTTGTAAAAACGTTTTTGATGGAATGCGACTTCCATGAATATTTTGTTGTTTCCTAATTTTAAATGTTTGGGTCTTTTTAGCCATTTTGACAGTAACTTCCTTGTCTTTTATAATTTCCTTCCATTCGTTGGGAAGAGCGTCTTTGACTGTTTGTAAGTAAAACATATTCATTGGCTTTTAACATTTGACATTCTTCCTCCAAATTTATTAATCTATTTTCAATAATAATATCGCTGATGTAAATGATACGCAGCTTTTAATCCCTTGTTATCATTAGTACCTGATTTTAACTTGACATTTGAATTCCCCATTAAGACATCGCACAGGATTTTGTTTTAGAAATTGGCTGTACCTGTGTTTGAAACCGTAGTATGTGCTACGATTCTAACACGTCAATGTAAAATTGGGGTATTTTGTTAGATATTATTCCTTCTAATATCTTCTTGTTTTACAGTTAAGTTTTTCAACACTCAGGTATAATTCTGGGTCTTGTTATCTTTAAGAGCTTGTATAATTTCGAAACGGCTGCCTTGAAGCTAATCTACATACCTCTCCAGTCTGTGTAATCAGTATCATACACAACTCTTTGTTTAAAAACATAGTAAGAATAACCTCCTTAACTTATCATTCCCGACACCTTGTTGCCACACCATGCCTCTCCGCACCCCCTTGAAAAGAGTAATGTCTGACCTTGGCTGCCCGCAATTAATATTGTTATATCCATAGACATGGTTTTGATCGGACTGTTTGACATATCTGTTTATTATTCATCTTCAGAATGCGAAGCCATCCTATAATTTGTACATATCTCAAAACTTTCAATTTTGTCTGCCATTTTCTGCCCTAGCAATATCTTTGGGACATATTTACAACTCGTAAACAATTTGCAGATTGGTATAACACGCTCAATATCAAGTCCTCATGGAAGCCCCACCGCAGCACCATAGTGGAGAAAATCGGTATAATTTTGGTAAAATCAAATTTTGTTTGAAATAAAATTGGTAATTCCCAATATTATTACAACTTTGTTTTAATGCAAAAGAGCCTTTTGTGCTTTTTCAGCGATATTTTTGATTAACGTTCCAGGTGCCATTTCTATACACTTGAACGCCCAAGTATTTATACTTATCAGTAACAACTAGTGGTGTACCATTTAAATTCCAGTGTTCATCTCTCATTGTTGTAACCTTTTTTGAAAACACTAAACATTAGTCTTTTGTACATTTACTTAAGTTTCCATTGTTTTCGCAGTAAGCATGAAATCTGTCATAAGGTTTTTGCAAACCATCAGATTTTTGTCTCACTAAAAATGATAAGATCGTCACATATAAAGCAGAGATGTTATTGTTATCAATTGGAAACCTTGAAGAACAGCCAGTTCCGCTAAATTCATTCTGGAAGATCATTCAAAATAGAATAAATAACAGCGGCTGAAAGAATACAACCTTGTCTGAGTCCTGAATTACAT
>JAMKCH010005936.1:0-49479 GCA_023653785.1 Ophioderma brevispina
GTGAGGTGGCGCTATTTCACATGGACCTACAGAAATTTGGCATCTCCAGCTCCCGCCGTTAAATTACGATCGGGGATCCCAATTCTTATTACAAAATCGCCTTTTATGACAAATACCACTTTTTAAGGCAATTACCAATCCATGTATATGTTTACATACAAGTACTAACACAACTTGGACAAATTTTTAAAATTGGAGGCGCTCTTCAAAAATGTGCTGTTATTGATTGAATTATTCGATTTGCACTGATATCTTACTTTTTTTTAATCCTGAAGCAATTATGAAAAAGCGGTGAAAATGCGAACAGAATCACCGTGGTAAGTGAAGCAGAACGTCTTGGGAGAATGTAGACAAGAATTAAAGTCAATCTTCTGCTCAATCTCTGGCACTATTCGTGTTTTCATCACACTCATAAACTGTATGTTTGCTATTGTGTAGGTCCAAAGAATGGATAAAACATTCTTAAGGTGGAATATAAGTTGGAAAATGTATATTATTTGAATTCAAGAAGTCGCAAAAAAATTGTTGTTTAAAGCAATTAGGGTTTACCGAATTTGGCATTCTGGGTAAACCATTTTTCAAATGTGATAACTTAAAATTTCCCCGAAACTTAGAGGTAGGACTTTACTCGTTTTACTCGAGCCATAAGATTGTACACGTGTTGGTACGTTAACTGTTCTTCTTCTTCGGCGCCTTTTCTCTTTTCGCCTCTTTTGAAAATTGGACAAAATGCTTTTTTGGGACTGAATCATCTCTTTTGATGAAAAATACATGAAAAAGTATGAAAGAGCATCGTAATAAGTCCGAATAATAATTAGAATGGGCTGTGTGTGTCGTTTCAAATCATCCAAAGGCTGTCACCTGGAGGAAGAGGATACGATTATATTTATTTTTATCAAGTATGAATGTTACCTTCTGCCTTTAAACTCGTATTTCTTTAGCGTTTAGCTTGCATTATTTCGAGGTAAAATAATTAAATATCTTACTAAATATCAACACTTTGTTAAATCTTAAATGTTGCTCCGATTTGGATACATGGATAAATAAAAAAAAGAAAAAAACTAAAAAATCAATAAAATAACAAAAATGATTTTAAAATGCTAAGATGTTAGGGTTTCACAACGGTTTTATCCCACATAGTCCGCTGATCAATCGGGTAATGGACATAATTATCATTCCTTATCCCCCACTGAAATACAATCGAGATAATTGGAACAGGTATAGGAGAAACTCTTCTGAGGAGTTAAATTGACTGAAAAGCAGGATACAAATCGAATATACAAGTGACGGGGATGGAGGTCCAACGACCAGAAAATATGTTATGGTAATACACGGACCGCGGGCTATAGGTTAAATGGTTCAACTCATTAAGAAGGAAAAGTTGTATTGTGGAAATCGTAATTAAACGAGAATAGGTTTACTCTGAAATGGAAAAGTGTCTTTTATCTAAGTATTGGTAGTTTAAGGAAATAATTAGAATCTATTAACATTCTAAGAGCCATATTAGCGCTACAAAAATGCGCGGGAATTACATCTTTTTGTTCTCCCGAAGATATCAACACAGCTAGGGTCCCTCGGGCGGGACCTGGACCCAGTCTTGCCTCTTTATATTTAACACTTAAGTGACAAGGGGGGGGGGGGTTCCTAGGGACCCCTAATTGTTTCGGCGTGGCCGCTTTACGCGTGGGATTTTTGCGCGCGAAATTTTTTTTTAATGTTGACTTTTAAAGCGCTTCTTTTCATACCAAAATAATTAAATTGGCCAAGCCGTTAATGAGTTATTAGTGGGGGTCCCATGGAAACCCCCCCCCCCCCCTTGGGCACGAACGTAAGTCATTTCAGAATATTTTAAAAATAAGAATAAGAAACCAAGAACCAAAGCAATTTTTTTTTGCTGATATAAGTTCACACATACATGTAAGTAAACAATTATTAGTAACATTAAAAAAATTAACCCTTTATGTAGATGAAAACAAACAATTCATAATGGATGTTGCCAAACCTTTACTGTAAAACTCCTTGGGAAAATGACGTGGCATTTTGCAACACCCGTAAAAAATAAGAATTCCGAACACTGCTAGTTTGTTAAATATATTTTAATTTGCGGTCTCTGCTAGGCGAATAGATATCAACATAAAATAAGTTTTCAAAATGTTTGGTGTAAGCGCAAGGCTCATTTGAATTTTTCCGTCTTTTTTCCCAATTTTCGGGGTTTGAAAACAATGTTTGCCCCCTAATTTGCAGCCAAAATAACAAATTTCATTTTTTGTTGCTGATTTGGGGTTATCTTATGACCCTTCACATGTGGTATAAATTTCATGCAAAAAATCCTCGGAAAAGTGGTACTTAGGGGGGGTCCCATGGAACCCCCCCCCCCCCCTTGGCACCAATGGGAGTGAAAACCCTGGTGGAGAAAATGAATGCATTAACAGCAGGTAACCAACAATTGTTAACAATTGAAATATTTGCATAAACACAAACGATAGCATTTCTGATTGTATTGAAAGTGAAACAGATAACGTTATTTGTATCACTATCAGACTCTCCAAATCAAACAAGATAACGTATAAGGTCCAAAGTACAGAATGTGCTAGGATATTTTTCTAAACCAAACAGTACATTGGCTTTTGGTTGACAAAATGGAGTTTAAGTTTTGTTTCGCTTACATTAATAAAGTTAATTACTTGCAAAAATTAACTGGCTTCCCTTGTTTTTGGGAGAAACAAATATAGCATCCTAAAAATTAAAAGGCGCTTGATCTGTCCGGGCCAATTGGAAAATATCACCCATCAGGGCAGTGGCTCGTAAACAGATTGAATTTTGAAAAATAAAATTTATAAACATCTTATGTAATACATGTAGATATTACTTTTTAGATAGATGCTTTTTTGAGCTTAACCCTAAAAGAGCCGGGCTTTTTGGACCGATCTCACCGCCGGGGGGGCGGTATCTCCCCCTAGTAATCGATCTTGGAAACGGATTGATGAACTATCATAGTGTGGGGTTACCACTAGATCTATGACCCTCCCGAGTCAATCGAAATGAAAAAAAAGTACAAACATGCCTTATATGACGTCACACGTGACCGTGCAAATATGTCTCATGCAAAAATGCAAAAAATCTAACAAATCGCAAATTCATGGTTTTTTCGCCATTTTTTCAAGGAAATGTTGGCTTTATTGGCCATGATGTGTATCAAAGTATGCGCACACATGCTGTTACTACAAATAAATCAAATAAATAAGATAAAACATAGTGTAACTGTATCCTTTGCACAAAAAAAATGGATTTCTGCTGTTCCTTGTAATTTCAATGACAAATAGCTTTTCTTCGCACGCAGTGCGCGATTACGCAACGCCGTGTCATAACCCTAGGTCCGATTTTGTTCAAAATGGTCTTAAATTGAGCGCAAGGCTTCAAAGAAAAAAGTCATGTAGTTTCGGCGTGAACTTAAGTGTATAAGGTTCGTTAGTGTATAAGGGGAAGGGGCCACATGGACCCCCTCTGAAAACCACTTTGCCGGTGGAATTTTTGACCAAAACTCTTGGTCATTGATGGGGTACATTAACACGACCAAATAACAGGAAAAAATGAAAATCGGTTATACCGATTCAAAGGGGCGGTTCAAAACCCATTTTTACAATGCGCACCAAATTCTCCCGCCCAAAAATGAAAAAAAAAAAAACCTTTCCATACAAATTGGCTCATTATAGGAGAACATAAATATATTTGGATTGCTGAATTACAAATTAAAACGAGTTACCCCAGTCCGATTTAAGGGGCAAAACAAATTTTGAATAGCGCCACCAAAATGCTTAATTATGCTAATTAGCATACAAATGCCATGGCCAGTTTGATTTTTTTTCAAGTAAATATGCGCAACTGATATTAAGCAATTACATAAAATGTTGAGTACAATTAATTTACCACTAAGAATGGCGCATGAAAAACAAAATGCTGGGCTCACGTTGGCCACTTATACACTTGTGTTAAATTATGTTTTAGTTTTCTGAAATATTTAATGTTAATAATACCAATAAATGATATCTGGCAAGCCCTCTCCAAGACGAAGGGACCCTGCAAGTTTCACGGTGGGGCGATGTCCCAGTGAGGCGAAGATTAAGCTTCGGACACACAGACATGGACACGCACACGTAAGAGTATTATTATATAGATTTTACACCTGCTATGTTTTTGCAGGCAGGTCTTTTCTGCTTAAAGCTGACGGGTTCAGTATACAGTGAAACTGTTGACATTCATCGAAACGTTCTGAAAACGTTCTTTTGAGACAAAGCATATGGCCATTTGTTGCATGATTATTTGTATGGGAGATCACTCTCATGATGTCACGACCAAATATTCAATTGTTTATAGGCCTCTTTTTGTCAGGCACAAATTTATTCGGCTATTTTACCTAAAATTTAAATTAATTACGAATTGCTGCTTTCTATTTTAGATACAACATGGATCTATAATTTACGAGACATATGCAATCATTATTTCAGTGTTCCTTCAAGTTATAGATTGAATTCTATTGAATATAATTTTCGAGACTGTGAACATACATCAGTTTACCATGAGCTTGCCTGTTCATCAATAAAAACAGGAAATGCATGCACAAAAAGTGTTCACAAAATGCAGAATCATGATTGAAGACAGACTGAATGTGCTCTTGCTCTTGTTTATTCACTAAGACATGCGTTCAAGCTATGACAAAATAAGCCCTTAAGGATATATCTTCATGTATAGCAATCCTGATGTATGAGCTTAGTATCTTAACCTCTAAGTTATAAAATTAAAGGCAAAAACTAAACGGTTGATTTTCATGTTCCTAAGTTGGGTTGGTACATTTTGTGACCCCACTTTTTCTGCTCCCAGTTGAATTCAGCAGCCTTGACGGAATAAGTACAGTATCCCCTGCACTTTATTCCGTCAAGGCTGCTGAATTCAACTGGGAGCAGACAAAGTGGGTGCAGTAATATACCAATACCAACCCTCCTAAGTTGATCTGTGCCATTTAAAATCGTTTCTGTAAAATAGCTTTCAAGTCCAATTGAACAATGTAAAACAATAGTGTCGAAAGAGCTCTGATGCATGATGTAGTTTGAAAACGCAGTTCAGAATCTTGTACCACTCTATTGGCTTCATACATGTATACCCCGTTTACAAGGATCATGAAGTAAATGACATCGAACCACTCGTTCTGTATTCGCCCCTTTTACACATACCAAGCACACATCACTCACACTCGCGCGCACACACATATTTGCGAGAACACACAAGCCAAACCTGTCAACACACACAGACATACCACTCATACGCGCACCCCCCACACACACACCAAATACAAGGCAATGATCTAAAGCAAAACGCATTTCAAATTCTCTTCCATTGATTTCTTTGGGATTTGCAGTTGACATTACCTTCTCAAGGGAACGTGAGGCGCGAAATGTAAACCAACTCACCTAGTTGGCGTCCATCTGGCGTAAAAGCAATTGAGATGGCATAAAGATTAACTAGAAATGGTGATTCTCTCACAGCGCTAATCATGTCAAAGAATACTGTAACGTTGCGTCACGTTTACATGAATTTCTCATATGTCACACAGTCAGCGCAAAACACGCATTAAATTTGTGTTTGTGAGAATTTGTCAACTTAATGTTACATTTTCTTGATTATTTCAACTACGGATTAATCAATGAATCTATTTATGCCAATGTGCCAAGTGATATGACAAATGTAAACAGCAATTCAGCTGTTGCAGAGCGAGAAAAAAAGATCTTCCCAATTGATTAAGATATTGCTGAGAGTTCAGTCCAGTCCCTTATTGGCATAGTTGTCTCTATACCGGGATTGCAGTAGTAATGTTAAAAACCCTTTTCATTCACACATCAGGATTGTTGGCGTGAGAAATCCTTTTGAGATCAAATAAAGGAGATGATGGCGTATTTATAGATAATGAACAAGATAGCAAGGGTCCATTAAGGTAGACGTTTACATTAAAGCCAATAATGGAATGGAGGAAAAAAGAGGTTGCTTACTAATTTGTCATAATCTGGTTGATTTTCAGTCGATTTCTTATTTTTGGCAACACTGGATGTCATATTAGATTGCCTCATGAAAACAACACAAATCTATGATATAGATTATTATCAAGGCCAAGGTCCTCTGCAATCCTTGTACAATTTTAGGACTGTGTGGTACAACGCAAAATAAGTGTATTGATTTTACACAAATAGGGTTCCAAATGATGAGCGAGAAAAGGCCTACAAGCTAGCCAAAAAAAAGTTCTCGAACGTTCTCAAAAAGTTTTTGTGGGACGTTTTTTTTTGTGGAAGGTCAAAAACGTTGTAAAAACGTCATTAAAACGTTTTGAAGGAGACATGAAAAAACAAAACCTAACACAAACAAAAACACAATAATAAAACAGTTAATAAAATAATTTTATTAAGAAAAAAAGAATATATTTTTTTATAGGAAATCAAAAAGAAAACACACCTGCAACCAAATTGAAAACATTGTTATGTTAGTAAATATCGCACTAAGGTAAGATTCTAGAAACCGTTCTTCTAAGGTCTCAATAAAATCACCAGAAAATATCTGCAATGTAACCAAACTATAACGTATTATAAACGTCGTAAAAATACGAACGTTTCAGAAAATATGTTTTTAAGGAGTTGTAAATAACTGACACTTGGTTGGTTTCAGTTATTCGATAATGAACAGCCAAACGTTCCCGAAGTTGTTTAAAACACGCCCACAAAATTAAAACCAAACGAAACCGTGTTTGAACGTATCTGAACGGTTTTAAAGAAAAAAACCGTAAAAAAAAAACAGAAACATGGGGAAAAAGTTTTCATGAAAACGTTTGTGTTTGCTGAGTGGAGATTATTGTCAGTTGAAGACAAATGATAAAATCAGCACGCCACTTCTATTGATCCAATTTCACTTAAAGGGTTCAAGAATACCTAAAAAGATAAAACTAAGTGGCATCTTGTGCAGAGTTTCTGGTAAAATATTTTAAAGTCTGACTTGACAAACGTATAGGTCAACAGATGCCATTCCCTGTATTCTAAAACGCCATTGGTATGCAAATATTTAATCCATTGAGCAAAATGTAAACTTATAAATTGCCCTCAACGAGTAAGAGTTAGTTAGTCAACATTTTTACTGAGAGTTTACCATCCTATTTTAATATTGGTAAAGTATGAAAAAAGTAGTTTTGCTCATTTTAAGTAAAAAAGATTGCTCAACAATGAGAAACTTTTAAGAGCAAATGAGCTAGAATTAATATTATATAAAGTAGTCGTGTTAGTCTGAAGTGGAGTATACCCAGTGAAATGAGTGGAGTGTGTAAATCACTCCAAATTTAATGTAGACCAGATTTCAATTGGTATTGTACCAATAGATTAAACGAGATTACCACACGGATTACTACAAATTCCAAGTTAATACACAGCGCATACCAAAACGGAAGATTCCAGAACGTCTTTAAACGTGTGACCCCCTGTCCCCTTAACCCTTGCCGATCTCCGATATCCAACAAATCACAAAGGTCGGGTACACATAAAGTTCAAGCTCCAGAATCGACTATAAATAATCCCGTTTATTAAGTTGCTTGTTTAAGTAGCTGTTGTTTCTGCTGCTGCTGCTGGTGTTGTAGCTTTTTTCGTTGTTGTTATAAACGTTAAACATGAAGATTAACGGTATCAGCACGTGATCTCAAAGAATTGTGCTATGGTTTGTTTTTTGAAAAGGTGAGTCATTGACTACATAAAAGCAAAAGTAATTGTAGCTGCGGAACAATTTGTATAATAGTCGTGTTCCCAAAGCGGCATTAACACTCTGTAACTGGAAGTGTTACTGGCAAAAAGTGGCTTCGTCTTTGAAATTGGTGCAGACCGGCCTTTTGTTTGTGTACAGTAAGTGAGATATTGCATGCAACTCGGAATGATTCGTAGTAATCCTGATAATCTTCATTGTTAAATGCTACATTCTTAAATTGCCAATGTGCCTTCGACCAACTTGGGCGCATCGCATTAAGGCGCATGCGACAAAACTGACTGCGCATACTTGTGCCTGCGGGCATGGGAGACAAACATTTGTTTAAGCCGTGCAAGCCTATATCGTCGGCCGCGTTTACATAGTGCGTATTCGACATTTTGGACATTTTTGGAGAAATTTGGCATATGCGTTTGTTTTTTGTACTACTCTACTCTACAAATTCACTTAAAATTTGCAAAATTTTCAAACCTCAAAGTTGGCTTGATTAATCAAATATTACTTAAATAATTATGACGTATTTGCAAAACGTTAAATCTCCACGTACAATAACAACCGTATATATGTCGAGATCTATTCTGCGAGGCCCATAGGGTCTATTTGCATTGAAGTATCGCCTTTTCACATGTGACGTATTTGTGCGACGTATTTTTCAGTGGCACGATAGAGTTGGCGATTGTATCGTTTTCACATAGTGAAAATATATTGACATTTAGCTTATTTTAGCGATTTTCATTCACCTAGGTTTTGAATTTTGCTCTTTATCTCACGTCAAGAAGACCTGAGTATCAGGAGCTTTTGATTTAATTGTTCATTCTGTTCTTTGACTCTGTTATTGTCTGTTGGGCTATTGTTCCCCATTTGCTCACAAAGCCTCTCTCACACATCAACTTATCCCGCCTAGTCGTCAACGTAGTACGAACGCCGTTTTTTACTATACGGTGAATGTGTCGTTTTGGCTATTATATTCTACGAAACGAAACGGGTTCAGTGCACCCATTGATTACACGCTTTATTCATGTAATCATACCTTTTATATTCTGACGGAATAAAGCATAATCCAATGGGTGCAATGAGCCGTTGGTGTGGTTTGTTTTTTTTCGGCGAAATAGAATAAGCCTGATCGTTTTGCGATCTTAATTCGTTATTAATAGGGTGGTGATTGTTAATATACCGCAGGTATGTTGAAATGTTTTTTTGAGCATGCCCGTAACTTCCAATCGCGTACGGATGTCGTGTATTGTTGTGCGTTTTGAACAAATCGTCCGTATTCGTAGGCTATTCATCGAAGTCTCCAGTGGATCCGTTGATGAGTGTAATATAGAAGGGCTGCTAACACATCACTACCGGGAATATGGAATGCATAGAATGTATGTATAAATAGTCCCCAGGCGACAGAGTCATTGATACCTAGATCAACCCTGTTTTAATTAGAATATATAATGTTTTTCAACTTTCTAGACCAGTTTTTTATGCTGATTCAAATCCGATGGATTCCAGAAAAAAAAAAAAAAAAAAAAAAAACGAGCAACCTTGAGCATTTTTGTAAAAACGCAAAAAGAAAATCAAAATTGCCACCACAACACAAAAACATCATCTCTTGTTTATCACACCTCAACAGTTTTGATTTGTCATCCTGTCCTCGTTTAAACATTCATTGTGACAAACTAACATACTGATTCTGTAACCAGGTAATCAACGAATTCAATATGGCCACCAATACAATAGAGTCTCTGATCGTGATCTATTTTTGACTGCAGGTTGGTAATTTGGTATCGAGCCTGGTAGTTTTTGCGGTCTGGTGTGCGAAGAAATTTGATTAAAATCATAAGAACATAAATTAAAAATGTGATAATCAATTCCGTATTAAGGATCCAAGATGCTTCCGATACTCTAAGATCAGGTATTAATTGTAGCTGTGTCTAACCTGGTACTGCGATGTTTGTGTATATCTATGTAAGTCAATCATATCAATGTACACTTCATTAGGTAAATCAGAGGAATCGATACATGTAAGATGCCATTCAATGGTATCAAATATGGCTGGAAATGGCACATTAAAGCGGCGAAAAATCCATAATAGTCTAGAGAGATATGTTTTTAGTTTTTGGTAGTTTTAAGCGTCCATTGGCATCCTTGTTGGCTATTTGATGATTAACGACTCATGCACTTAATTATATAAGATAGCCTTACTGGGGTTTTTGGAAGTGATAATCCAACTACAAACCACAAAATATATATCTTTAGCCTACCGCGTGAATGAAATGTACTGACCTTTATTGATTGACATTGCAGCCATATTGAACGCCTATCTTAGGATGCCATCTTGGCAGATACATCACTTTGATCATATTAAATAATATTAAATTTAAATGAAACAGTTATAGTGATATACACAAACTTGGCAGCCCTTGCCTTTAGTAGTAATGAATTTTGCCATTTTGGAGCCATCTTGAAGGGTTTATTGATTTGATAATTAGAAAATTGTTGAAGCCTCTTCATAATTGTTTCAATTAATATATTGATTGCTAAGCATTGGTATATATAATCATGTTCCATTCTACGGTCAACAGTAGATAAATATCAGATTCTTTGTTGTAGTGGCGGCCATATTGAATACTCTAATTAGGTGTTCATGAATCACATTTTAATTGTCACAATGGGTGTTTTTTTGATTGACAGGCAAAAAAATTACAACTTTTGAGTAATTAACATATGTGTTTTTAGTGTTTTGGTGGCCATTTTGAATTTTTGCGTTTCCTCGAAAATTCTCAGGTTTTTTTGTCTGGCATCCCCCCGTATTCAGATTCAGCAGGAAAAAAACTGGTCTAGAAGCATTGAAAAACATTATATATATGGTTATAACAAGTCACTGGTCTGTAGCCTGGACTATAACGGTTGAGACCGACTACATAACGGATCAAAACGTATCAACGTATTACCTACAAGTATGAAACGCACAGGACGTCTGAATACAGTCCACCTAACCAATGTCTAAAGCATCACTACCGAAAGCAACGGATAGTGAACGGACAAAAAATGCAAAACATTACCGTGTGAGACTGGAAAATTAACCACTTCCATACTTCAATTAAAGATGCCCTGAAAACTCTCGGCACTCACAGCCACTAATTTTGAGAACCTTAAATTCCCCCTGAAAGACAAGATAGAGTATGTTTTTTGATGACAACCATGAATAAACATTCATTTTCCCTTCAAAATGATGAATGTTGGTACAAATCTGTACTCCCTCCTTATACTGTGTGTGGGTGTTAGAGAACGGGTAAATCGCTCAGCGTGTTGTTTTGTGTTTTGCCTGTGTGTGTTATAATGTAATAAGGAGGCAATAAATTCCTTTATAAATTATTGCAGAATGTCTTTTTCACCTTTTCTTGTTATCTGTTTTTTTCCTGCTACACTTGTTGTTTTCCTAACTTCCTTTTCGACCTCACGAGCAATTTGTGCTACTTGATACAGAATGGCCGCAGTGCACTTTGATCGATTTCGTACTGGAGGCGCCATCAATAAGTCGCATGGAGGTTATTGAATTGTAGAGACTCGCCAGGTGAAAGTTAGGCGGCTAGACAGCCCAGACCCGCGTACGTTTAAGTGGTCATAGCATACTCATATTACAGCTATAGGCTTATTGTATCAAAAGGATCTGATTAGTATGACAGGACATTGGTACATTTTCTTAAGTGTTACTTACGACCGTAGGTGCTTTAGCAAACAAGTAGGTTGTTATTTCAATCGTCAATATTTCATAATGTCAACAGGGCGTTTTCGTTTGAGCGATCAATTACTGAACATACATTCAAAAATTAAAGGCATATATCTGTTAGTCTTCCTCACCTGATACGCTGTTGAAGTACGAGTTAAATAGAGTCAAAGTCCATGAGTTTGAGCATGGTTAGAGTCCGAGGTATGTTTAGTGTTAGTTGGAGTTACCCGATTGATCCAAGGATAGATATCGAATATATCTATGGTTGTGTCTACCGTGATTGTCTTAGTGGTGACAAGTAAACAATCAAAGATTGCATTTTTGACCAAAAACTTCTCAACTGGAGGTTATACGTTAACTGATTCTTTTCTAGGAATATGCCAGCTTTCATGAAGTTTTTAGTTGGTGTAATTTGGGGGTCTGGTTCAAGAGTTATGGCCAATTCTGAGACACTTGACACCCTTGTGCCAATTTCAGTTATCCCGATATTAGCACAGTTATCATTGAAAATCAATTTCAAGTCATTCTTTATTGAAAATTAAAATAGGTAAAATTAGTGCTGCCCTTTATGATATAACATAATTTTGTAAGCTTAGAATGTCACAATTGTCACTCAATAAAATACTGTAACATTGGGAAATTCAATTCTAAACAGTGTTGTTGTCTCAGCCTTTCTCCCGATTTCAGCAGAAGGTAGAACCATAAAAACACTCTAATTGAAAGTAAACAGAGACCTCTGAACAACAAACATCCTTTCCTTTATTGTTCTTTGTATAACACTGGTTCCTCCCCAGCATCTTGGAAGCAGCGGGGAATAGATAGGGTCAATCGCTTCTCCCATGATAGCTTTTTTTTGTTCACACCTTGCCCCCAACAGAGTCTTGTGGCTGTCCCCTTAGTTTCACAGCAGTAAAAATTCCCAAACTTTACCTGATTTTCATGATATAGTCCTCCTTAGAGTGAGTCCCCCATCTCCCTCACAACATGGTTTTGTTGGTGCTTTCATTCCACTGTTTAAAAAATATTGATTTAGTTCATTCTCTCTGATCGGTATACTTTGCGTGAAAACCGGTAATTCCCACAGGATTTTGACACACCTTATGCTTTAGGTTCTAACCTTCAATTAAACTGGTCCAAGTTATAGTTGGTTATCATTTGTGTTCCATTGACACTGTCCATCCATTTAGATGCATCAAATTAGATCGCATAAAAGCAAGATTCTAGGAACCGCTTTAAATAATAAATCAAAATATTTGACAAAAAATTGCACAGTTTGTATTTTTTTTAATTTTGACTTTGATTTTGATAGCTTTGTGGGGGACAGGCCGCAGTCTCTGTAGGCTATGGGACAAATACCCTTAATACATTGATTAGCAATTGGCATTCTGAGTATGCGAAAAACAAAACAAACCCAACAACAAACACAACAAATGTGACTGTTAAATGGGACTTTATACGTGACAGTTGCCACGCTAATATCTCAATGCTAGTTACTTAGTAATCCCATTCAGAACTCTGCTTTAGCACGTAATTTTTTTGCAGAATCTATGGTTGAATTTGGATTACCTATGCTAATGCCCTATACATTTTCTTAGAAGTTGTCAAAGATCACAGACTACCACTTTTGAGTTTGTTAGGAATTTACAACATAGATTTGTATTAGTACCCCAAAAAACTCTTATGATGTATATAACACACAAGTTCCTTCCTAAAACTTGCCGTAAAGTTAAAAGTGTAATATCAAGTTCATGATTACTTGTTTGAATTTGAAACAAGTACCCTCAATATAATTATAGTCATATCAATAGTCGATTGTGGTCTTATGAATTTGATCAATACCAACATTCTCGTGATGGCCCGCTAAGGGTCAAGGTTCATTTTATTCTCATTTAGAGTACTTACGATAGGGTATTAATTAATTAATTCATTCTTCATTTCATTAATTAATTAATTAATTCATTCATTCATTCACACATCTACATATTTTATCCATGATTTCGTATAATATTATAGGTTTTTTGGCTGTCGGAACGCCAGCCTGTAAGAGACATCTGTATATACTGACTGACCACACCTCGTCTTTAATATTGTGGAACTAGCATTTTTTTGTTCGGAAACCAACGAACATGTTCAGCCAATTCGGGGGCAGCGCCGCACATCATGTTGTATTAAACGAGCAGTTTAATTGCAAACAAGAATGAAACTGACCGACTCGCGAATTGTATTGTCTGCACAAAGAAATTTTATCCTTGGCAACGAGAAACGTTACACAGGACCAAGACGCCTCATGGGATTGGCTCGATTAGAATTCCATGTTTTGGGCTGACGAACGCAGTCGAAAAGATCGCTGTGCAATATTATATCGTATATACGAACCGCAATCGAAAATGCCGCTGTGCTATACTGTAGAAATTTACCGTATCTGTCAATACGGGGATTGAAAGAGGTTCACCCTTTCGATAGCTCAAATTCCTCAATATCCTGCCGCGTCATATTTGCAAAATCGAATGGCATCTGTTTGAATACCATCCATCCACCTCGGCCCAAAGCAGCTCAGATCCTTCTACCACATTGACAAAAAAATGAACATTCATCTCACCAGCTATACTAGGCGAGCCCTGTCTATTCCTATAAAACATTATTGGTAACACGCAGGCCTATAATTACGCCTTACTCACTGCTCACGTCTACGTAGCCACAGTGAGACAAGAATGAGAGAAGCAATTCTTAACTTCTCTGTTTACCTTATTTACTTTATGTGCCGTCGTTATGGACGTGTGCCATTGTTTTGGAATTCATCTAAAACAACACATTAATGGGTGTGTGTTCACAGCAGGGTTCCTAATTTTTAAGTTGTGATTATTTGCTGAAATGCTTGAAAGTAGTTCCATTAGATACTTCATCGTTTAGTTAGTGTTGTCCAAGGTTTACGAGATACGGCCCAGGATTTGTAGGAGTAGCACTCTAACAATTGTGACCTAAAGGTAACTAGAGGTAAGATTGCGTCATTAAACCTCGTGACAGATAACCGGAAAGTATAGATATGAAGTTTATCTTACATACACTTCATAAGATCTTGGCAGAAGATATATTACTGATTCACCACACGCAAATGTCTAGTACATGAACGGTTTAACAGGCCAACAGCTTATATCCCACATGTAACCAAACTCTGTTTACTATAAGACAAACTATAATATCTAACTTTACTCTCTCCAAATTTAAGCCAATCTAAGACTTATCCTAACTCAACTCCCACTCCAACTCCCAACTCTAAACCTAATTCGAACTCGAACTCGAAGCGCACTCTAACCTCACTCGAAGCTCGAAATCGAACCCATTCCCACCTCACCCCGATTCCATATCGTCAACTAGTTTATATCGTATAAGGTTAAATTTCAGTCATCGAAAAGATATCAGTTACTTGAAAACCAAATCTTCAAGTGACCATCAACATCTCTTTATTCAGAATCAATGAATTGGATGTTAGCACATACAATTTAGAGAAAAATCCAAGCAGATTTTTAAATTGTGGAATAACCGGTCCGAACGAACTGTCACATTTTACGTAATTATTTAAAAAATCGAAGCACTTATAGTCTTTTTTAGAATCTTGATGTGTTTTTTCATTAAACACTATTTTCATTTGAGTTTTTCATTAAATACCAAATTTTTATGTGTCTTGCACACTACATACTGCGGCAGTTTGCAACTTAAAAATCAAATTGTCCTATTTTTGTTAACGATATTATAATTCTTACAAAGAATGTACTTTGTGTGTGGAGAAAGACGAAAACGTTTACTACACGCGTGTTCATCTCTAAACGTTGCTTATGTGTATTTTGTTCAACTATGTGGTAATTGTTACTGGGTCGAACATGGAAAGATTTGAAAAATAAAATACAAACAATGTTTATAAACTTGGGTGTATACTATGACCTCATATCACTTATCACAAGGAGGTACCGTAATAATGCCATGGAACAACTTGTTCATCTCTATCTGTTATTTTTATTTCAATATTTACCGTCATGCCAAAAAAATGTATTGGTTAAACTTTGATATCTAGTAAAGCTTGTGTCAATGTCACACAGAGGTTCGATAAGGTGCTAACACTATTAAAATAGACATCTTATTTTACGCAAGGACAACTGTAGAAATCAGTCGGGACTAAGATCTTGTATATATGGCGTCAATATTTTGACGAGAATAGAATGAAATTCCGTTTGATTGCTTCATGCTGACAAGGGAATACATCCAAGAATTCATTGCAAGCCGGAACTGTGAAAAGGTCATTGTATAAGAAAAATTAGATTCATAGAAATAAGATCTTTGTGATTTAGGCTAGTAGCTGAAGAACAGTCTATAATAATCATTATATGTTACCACCGACAATATCTTTTAATCAAATGAAGTGGGGTTAAATGTATAATTTATTTTCTATTTCACATTTATTTCACACATCATTATCACAAATCATTCACATAAGACAAATAACAAAATCACAGTGAAATACATACAATAAAATAATGCCCGATAATTATGTATATAGACTTAGAAATAGCGAGGACAAATTATACTTTTGATCAGTGAATCAAGACTTATACAAATAACACCTAATATGTAAGGAGAAGTCTATATAATAGATGTCATATAAAATTCATGAAAGAAAGGCTTCACAACTGAGGTGCAAGACATTGGGGATTTCAGTATACATTTCTACTGCCCTATTTCACTTGCACATGTTAGAAAGTAAAGAAATAAAATGAGAAATAGATGATTGATTTAGATTTAAGTTAATGGAAAAAGTCACTTACTATTTGAATTAAATACACTGTTGCTCATAAAGTTGGAATGAATATGTTACCACTTTTTATGGAATGATTCGTACAGCGTGAGTTTATTTATGATATATAGGGGGTATATCGACACTACTTGATTTGATCAGTTTCTTACGAACATATCACCATGAAATTGTTCTACGAATTAACCCTTTACGAAACTGTGTAATTAGCCTGAAAAGAAAGGGGTATTTGAATGTCCAGGTACACGCCGGCGTTCATGTTTCCAATCTTGCACCACCAGTGACGTTTTTCCTCCATAATGACTACGGCCCATACTTCCACTGAGCATCCACCACCTTGAGTCGATTCTGAATACAGACACTCGGAGGTTTTACCACGTAATCGACGAAACCCTGGTCTTTTATTTTGTGATGGTCAATGATATTACGGCGCTCTTACATAAAGGCCAGCATAATTTTAGACAGTGTCGAGCTGTAATTTCTGTTCCCTAGCCCGCGGAACGTCGAGTAACTCTGTGTTGAAGGGTTACACGAGACTTTGTAATTCGTCTTGAATCGTAATCAGGTTGAAAGCAATCTCGACTTCAAAAAATTTGGCGCGGAAACGTTTGATTCCACAGTGTCTTCTCACAGACGACTTAGACGGCTTGATGGCATTTTCCGGGCTCAATAGCACAGATTAAGCAGTCGGCGATCATCTCGTAGTCAATAGTGGTCGTCCTGAAGATTTACGTGGCCTCAAATGACCCACCTCTCGATGATTTCTTAGGATTTTACAGGATGTTGGATTGTTTGTGCCCTTCAGGTCGGAGTGCAAGCACTCTTCGGTGTATTGACAATGCCGTTGGACGAGGCATAGCCTAGGTAACATCTGTGTCAGTTTTTGTTGTAAAGGTAACAACCAAATCTGAAAAACGTGGGTTTGTTGCATACAGGTTTGGTGCAGGGAAAAGGAACAAACAACAGACGTCTGGCCTATTATAGCTCCCAGCAAAAGGCATTGTTACGTAATTCAAAATTATGCATGCATTCACTTCACCTGGGTATTGGGGACTCATGTAATCATTCACCTACTCTAGTATAATTACTGAGGCGTTCAAATAGAAATACGTTTTGAGATTGGGTCTGAAAAAAACTTATTCCAACTTTATGAGCAACAGTGTATGAATCCTGGTAAAAACCTCTGTTGGTTAACAGGCTAAAGAACAAGTGACCTTGTTATAATGTTATAATGTTATAATAATAATAATTAAAAACAATAATAATAATAATAATAACAATAATAATAATAAATATATATTATATATGCTGTTTTTCAATGGTTTCCAGACCAGTTTTTTCTGCTAAATCTGAATCCGATAGATGCCAGACCAAAAACCATGGGCATTTTCGAAGAAACGCTAAAATTGAAAATGGCCACCAAACAATAAAAATCTCATCTGTTAATTACTCGGTAAAAGTTTTATTTTTATTCATTGATTACGTGTATACAGATCATATGTTAATTGGTCGCAATGGATATTTTAACGAGACAGACTCAAAGGTTGCAACTTTTGAGTGAACACCAGATGATTTGTTTTGTGTTTTGGTGGCCATTTTGTTTTTTAGTATACAAAAATGCTCAAGGTTTCTCGTCGACAACCCATCGAATTCAGAAGCATCATTAAAAACTGGTTAAAATACATATATCTAATAAAAGTAGATCATACACAAAAGAGGATCATAAAATTTAAATGTAATTAAAATTAACTCTACCGATAAATACCAGAACAAACATCTATCAACTCCACTATATAATGAAACCTTACCCTCGACAATATATATCATGTATGAAGTGACGCAAATAAAAAATGACTATAGTTATCTGCTGAATAATATTGGGTTGGTACATTTTGTGACCCCACTTTATCTGCTCCCAGTTGAATTCAGCAGCCTTGACGGAATAAAGTACAGTATTCCCTGCACTTTATTCCGTCAAGGATGCTGAATTCAACTGGCAGCAGGCAAAGTGGGTGCAGTAAATGACCCAACCCGAATATATTCGTGTCTAGATACTTACGACCTTTATAGGCCGTGATACGTTTGCGATTTAACCATCTTTCCGTGCTACAGCACTGGGTATAAATTACTTTCTTCACTAAAACTAGGAAAAGCTGTATCCCCAAATGTAAAGAGTGCGCATTATTTAGAAAAATGAATAAAACGTCAACTCAATTTACTTCCAAAATGTCAGTGACCAATATGTACACGCAAACTGAAGCGAACAATAGAACTAATGATATTCAACAATCAACCTAAAACATTTCGGATCTTTTTCTCATCAGGGTATGAAAAGTCCATTGTTACTGCCCACACTGTTGAAAAGATTTCAAGCTATCTCAGGTGTTATTTCATCCCCGTATTGAGCTCTAATATCTGTTCATAACATAAAGGGCAACATACTCACCTCGCTCATGATTTTAAAACTGTAGGTCGCTGAATACCATTGGCTTTATTGGTAAATTGAATGGAAATAGGGTATTAAAGATAATAACTTGTGAATTAAGGTTATGCACAATTAGGTAGCTATTGCCATGGGCTTTTATTTCAATTTGAATTGTCCCTTTACCTTTTCTTTCGAAAAAAATTATTAATTCATATGGTCAAAGTTAATGAACACACAGTAGATAGATCTTAAGTTTCTTTTTATCGCGAACGAGGAAGGAACTCGCGCCAATGCAGCTAGGACATACATTCTAAATATGTTCAATGCCTGCACAAATTAACATAACCTGATAACAATGGACCGATGTAAAAGAAATGGAAGTGTGGTTTCGGGCAATTATGAGCATCATTAGCCCCATTGTTCGCTGAGCATGTGAGTTTATGTATATCCATTGGTCCCTGAATTCTAGAAATAAATTGAGCGGACATTTAGTCATGTATCTAAATAATGTGCACCCATTTCATGTGGGGACAAAGCGTTCCTGGTTGTTAAATAGTATTTTTAATTTAGTGAAGGAAATAAGTTAACCCAAGGTCTGGGAGCACGAAATTTATTTAAAAGGCCAAAGTTCATGTACCATAGCCTATTAGATTTCAGGTTTATGAGGGTGCAGACGTATTAGAGACATAATGCCCAAGTTTCCACATTCATCAAGAGGTTATCGGGATGCGTGTTCTTGAGGTGGAAAGTTCGGCATATGGTCTCTATGCATCTGCAATCGTACAAAGTAGTAAAAAAGGAAGAACTGGAATTGGTGTCATATTGACAATTCTGTTAATTATCATTTTGCAGTAATATAGTCCTGCAACATAACAGTCAACTCTAGACAATGCCCTATGTAATTATACGTGCTAAGCGTCAAAATTGTATTTCAATCAAGATAATTGCTGAACTCACCAGTCTTAATTTCAATATGATTTTTTAGAGTACCGTACGTGGGCACACGTACTCTGTTTTCGTTATAATCAAGAAGTATAGTTACACAGAAACATTGGTGGAAAAAGCTGCCTGTTGTCTTATAAACCTAGAAAATAAGTAAAATGTATTTGAAGTGTCTTGGTTATCGATAATTGCCATAATAACTAGAAAGTGTTGAAATCTGCTTTAATGCGTGTAATTGTCGAAACGACGTCCGGAAAAAAAATATTTAATGTTTGAAGTGACCAAAATGAAGTGGGATTGGTTTTAAAACACTTACATTTACGTGTTCACTTGTAAGTGATATTAACAGTTATCGACCGAGGACCACTATAAGTTATAATTATATTAACTCTAGAACAAGATGACGCCTTTTTTAGCATTAAAGTTTTCAAGGAAATGGTCTGTGGTTTTGTTATTAGCGTTTTCTATTGAGCATCCATTATTTTACCGGTGAGATAATTCCCCGGGGTAAAGATGACCGATAGTGGAGAGATGGCAATTTCTACTGGAGTGAGCATTCGGGGAAATAGCCCGGGACTTCAGTGACCCAAGTGAAATGGATGCAAATGAGGTATTAAAATTGATTCCGTCATGCGTTCATGACGTTGTGCAGTATCGCTTGACGGAATGAATGGGCACAATTTCCTCATTGCATCCATGGGACTTCTATATCAAACGTCTACCGTGATGGCCGGGTTCAATATGCAATGCATTGTTGGATTGACCCTCCGGGGAATGATCGCACAGTTTGGCATGATTACTGTTGATTCACGATATTTCGCCACCAAAATCTTACGTCCAGTTGAGTGAGATGCTTAGTTACTCAGCCACCCAAGCATTAGCTTATCACGCGATACGGCGTCGTATTTTAACGGCACTTGCAATTGTTCGCTGCGCCCTACATCAACCAAGTGTTGTTGATCTAAAGTGTTAAAAGCCGCGTCGTTGCTTCAGTGACCCAGCCAATTTCCGGTTTCTCTACTGCATGGCAATGATGCGCGTGGGGGGTCTTTTTCTATTAACGTGATCCGGTATGTTCTCGGAAAAATCCTTCTAAAACAAGGATCGTTGCCAGAGAGAATTCCCCAGGTAAAAAGTAACAATACCAGGAAGGTCATTTTCTATAACCAGTTGTTTTTTAATCTTTACCCGGTTTGATCTGGAAAATATGCCTAACTTTTCCCCGCTCCCGCTCCTATCCCCACCCCCTTTCACTATATGTCCCCTTCGTCCCTCTTGCGGTTGGCTTTGGATCTGGAAAAATATTGCTCAATCGAAAAACGCCTTAGTGAGAATTTGAGGTAATGAGTTATTAATGTTAATAAGTATCCTGTTGAATGCTTCGCTCTTAGAAAAACCGTTGAACTTTACAGATCCGAAATTGCATATTCAGGAGGAAGCTATTTCCAAAGATTGCATGTAAAATTTACAGAAAAAAGCCTGTACATTACATAAAAATAGCTATTTACATAAAAAATGACGGCCATTGTACTGTGAACATTAAGGTTTTCTGCAAATATTCCGTGGAATCAGGGTTTTTCCCCAACAGGTTCTACAAATTCCATAGTTTGTAGAAAATTCCGGAGTTTGTCAAATTACAGTTACTTCTAAGAGTTTGGTACGGTCAAGTTCATTGAATCAAGTATATTATATTCGCTTTAAGTTGATATCCTTTAAGGCAATTGGGGTTGTAAGCGATTTCAAAGTGTGTTTCTTTACGATATAAAACAATAGTAGCTTTATGGAAAATGGTTAAAGTATATACAATCTATCGCTTACCTGATATCTAGAAAGGAAAACTTCAAAAGATCCGCCATTCACTCTTTAACAAGAAACTTCACAAAAGAAGAAACATAATATTGTGATTTATTTTAATAACTACATGACATGACAAAAACAATTGAAGAAAAGAAATAAACAAGTTGTGGGCAGTTGCTTTTTTTCTATTCCATTTAAAACTGAAAATTTATTTATTGTCAAGGATTACATCGTGGTGATTTGGGCAAGACATATTCATTGATGGAGAAATAATGTATATGGAGGATGTTGATGTAGGTAAATGAAGGAAACTTGAAAACAGACCAAGTTCTACCTGTTATATTAGCCTCCATTTGTGATAAAAATATTATTATATTTCTCAATTTTAGTTGAGAAAAGATTTCTCATGGGAAAGTACTTTGTTTATGATTGAAAAGAGAAAATGGAATCCCCGGGTGCTAGTTGAGCTATGCACCTGTTGTTAAAAACTAATACATTGTGCAAGAGATGAATGGGAATCCCTAATTTAGAAAATGCGTCAACTTGTGTTGTTTTTGTTTAGATCAAAACAGATTGCAAAATTAGGTAGTTTCCCATGATGTTTTTAATGTAGATGATCCAAGCAGATGTAATTTATGTGTAATCTAATCGGACAGTGCAAGGTTATGTTTATATGATGTAGTAACCTCTGGGGAAATACTACTGTGAAATCCTTATATAAGGAGAGATTTAAAAATAACAACTTTGCCAGTAGTAACCAGAAACTATACAGCATAGTTATAGCTAGTCTTCATCTGCAATTATGGTAGATTTGTGCATCACATTGTGACAGCGATTGTGATATGTGAATCCACAGGAGCTTGACAAGCGGACCTGTCTGCTGTCGTCTTAAAGCCAAAAGAGCTTCACTGTTTGAATCAAAAAGGATTCCAGTTTGTTTATTAAAAGAGAACATTGGTGGTGGTAGAATACATGGATTGTATTGCGGAATAGTAGTGTCGTCGAGGAATATGACCTGTAGTCTTGAACTGCTGGACAAAGTTATCTTCAGGGACTGAGATTCCCATGGAATATTTACTTGGATTTATATTTTGTAGGCTGTAGTCATAGAGTCTTCGCTGTGAGGACATATAATCGTTTAACTGCAATGCTTCTTTTAACCCTGGACAGATGACTTGAAACCCTAAGTTACTTATGTAAAATCGTGTGTGTATCGCTATACTGAATTGTACATGTAATTGTGTTTTGGACATACCAAACTCTTGATTTTAAAATATAACTCTGTGTTGTATATAAAATTAGATCATTTGTGTACAAGGCTCATTTGTTTATGTATAAAGTGTATTTCTGACCGTTGACGTCCACGAGACATCATAACACTACGCAATAACTGAAAGGCGCTACTAAGCGAAAATATCAAAAGCAAATTGAGAACGCTCCTTTCAAGAAATTTTGTGGCATGAAACAATAAGTAGACACAAATAACCGCATGTCATCCAGTCATTTTTTCATCTTTGAAAACAATTCTGAAGTGTGTGTTTTGTACAATTTCTTGGCAAAACCAAGAAAAATCAACTTTAGTCCTAGCCAGCCACCATGACATCACAGTCTTAATCCACATTCCACCTGGCCTGCTTTTGATACAGATTTTTTGAAAGGAACTGCCAGGGTTGCTTGGAATTGCATAAAATTTGTATTGAATCAAAAGCAAGTGTGTGTTATGCCAGATGGAAGGTGGGGGATATTTAAGACTGATGCCATAGTGCAGGTCTAGCACAAGATACGATTTTCCTATTATTATTCTCTGAATGGTAATATAATTTGTCAAACTCTGACGCGAAACAATACCGTGGCCTAATCGGTGAATATTGGCAGTTATGTTGAAAATGTCTTGCTTCTATCACGTTTCTAATGATATTTGGTCTTTCCTTTAAACTTGCAGGAACACGTCTACCTAGTTCCTAAATTGAGAAAGTCAAATTGACAAAACATATTTAAATAATCCCTAAACTATTTGTAAAAGGCGTTCTCCTTTACCTTTCAAAACTGCGTAGGAGGTTTTCAATGAGAAGATTACATGTCAGTAAAATCCACGGGGTTAATTGAAAAAGATAATTGAGGCTCTTGATAAGAGAGTGAAGCTGTGGGAGCGTGTGCCTTTAAGTGTTTTTGTTTTTGTCATTTTCGTGACGCCTGCTATAAAAACATCTAGATGATGGTGGTTGACGACGATCCATCTTTAAGATGCACTAGTAATGGTAATGAAGCTGTTTGGCATAATTCCTCTTCAAGTCGTTGATCAAGATGATGTGTTAGTGACATCATATTCGATGGAATGATGTGTTTTTTTAAATATTTTAAATAAACACGTAATACCAGATTCGAAGCTATTACACTTCTTAAATACTTGAACCACTTCAAGCAATCAAATTCTTTTTTATAAAACTTGAATTAAATTACAATGGAAATTTATACGCATCCCTTGACGAGAACGTATGTAAAGTTGGCAGTGTTTTTGTATGATCAGCAGTTACTATTTGCACGGTATAATGTGGTTTTCTTTAGATGCGATCTCTAAGGCCAGCTATAAATTACGTCTCCCTTGTGCAATGTGTACTTAAAATATGGAATCTTGAAGAATTTTTGCAACCTAGCTATTTATCACGCAGACATCTAATTTGATTTGCAGTGAAGACAAATAAAACGAACCAAGCCCAAACCATGTAAGCGTTTGCCAAAGACAAAGCATTGATATCATATATGAATCGTTGTAAACAGAAAATAAATAAGTGTTTTAAAAACCTACTCTGTTTAAACAACATGTAAATATTTGAACAGTTGTACTTGAACAATCGTAATTGTAGAGAACTTTTAAAAGGCGCTTTTATCGTGTGAAAAAACAAAATAAACATAAACACGATAAAGTTTGCGGTGTTCTACATACCGGCACACAAGATCGATGTTATCGTCACCTTTGTTACCAAATGTAGGCTGACTTTCCCTCTCCAGGGTATATTTATTTTCCTAACTGCTTTGCGACCTATCGAACAAATTGGCTTTGATACTGTGTACTGACTGAGCACTTGCTGAAGGTGCCATAAATAGTCGCATTGAAATGACGGAATTGGAAACCTCGCACGTGAAAGTTAGTCTGTAAGACAGTCAAACACATCGTGGGCTGTCACAATGGTCACATCACACGCCATGTTTACAGTTAACGGCTTAGGGATAAAAAAATGTGACACAACAGTTACATTCTCTGAAATGTTGTTTACGACCGAGAGGCGCTTTAGCAAACAAGTAGGTTGTTATTTCAATCGTCAATATTTCATAATGTCAATAGGGCATTTCGTTTGAGCGATCAAATATTAAACATCCATTCACAAATTGTAGACTTCTCTCCAACTATACGTCGGCAATGAATTACTTTGCAGCTGTATTTGCTCTAAATAGTGTTTTCTGCTGGCAGGGGTTTGAATACTGATAATATGACAAAAACTATTGGAGTTGTTTATGATTGAGCTATATTAAGGAAGTGTCTCTGAGGCGAACACTTTAAAGGGACAGAAGGAGATATTTTGAGGATACAAATTTCCCTCAATTTGCACTTGGTCGGTTGTAGAACACCTACCGAGAACGTTTCGAAGATTTATTGCACAAACAAGAAAAGAGAAAACCAAAAACTATGTCTTGAACTTGCCTGCTATCGTCATCGTCCCCATCGAAAAGCATGCTTCGATTTTCTGTTGTACACGACAGAAAGTGCAAAATAATCATCTTAATGATCTTATTGCATAACGACGGCCGTATTTGGCTTATTCACTTTAGGTGTGATATAATACATTAATAAGCTTTCCAAATATACAAAAAACCGGGTTCGGACAAAAATTGGGGGTGCTTCTTTCTAGAAATGTCTCTTTAAAAAGGAATATTATGTAGACCAATTTGTATACAAAATTGCATTCGCTATTATAGATGTGAAATTTCATTATCTCAATCAAATGTCACATATTACAATACTAAAATCTATACCGACTTAAAGGTGTTAATGCAACGATATTATGCTGACTTACACAACTTCTTTGTCAACATTGTAACTACATACATAATGTTTAAAGCATAGAATGTCTGTGCGCACTTTGTAAATGCTTCTTCTCCTACAGTTTAAGATGGATTGTCATGAAACTTTCCGAGAAAGGTTAATTTGTAAAATGGGTTACTGGTAGTCTTCAGCCTACAGGAGAGATAATTGGGTAAAAACACCCAACCTGCTTCATTTTACACGGAATCGAGCAAGTTGCACAAAATGATGCATGAAAGTCACTCGACTACATCTGGGGCCGTTCAACAATGTTGTTCAATTATTTTAATTGCTGCTTGTATGTGATATACTAGGACTTGTATGAACGAGCTTTCAAATGAAGCTTTAGGCATTGTGGCAACCTGAAGTGATTTATAAACTGGATCGTGGACTTTAATATCAATGACGTCCCGTATTTCACCAAAATCAGTACGTTATATCGCACATTGCTTTATCATGAGAAAAGAACATGACCATTTAGGGATTAATTTTAAAGTTGAAAAAAATGAAATTGTGTGGGGGGGGGATAACTTTTAAAATTACTTGAAACTTATCAATTTGTTTAAACTCTCACAAACATAACTGTTAAAATCACCATTTATTTACACGCAACGTGTGGGTTTTTTACAACATTAACATTATACCGGAATACACAGCCGTTACGGGTGGGGGCGACCTGGGGTGCTACTTCGCAGATCCGACGGCGTCGGACGAGTCTCAGCAACCGTTTTGGTTGCTTCCGTTTTCATTGATACTTTTGAGGTCAAAGCGATTATTAAAAGCAATATCACCCGAATATCATTTTCGGTCTCACACAGCCTGCAACTTACAAAAGACAAAAGATTGAACGCATACGCCCAAATGATTATGTTTTTATACTAATTTATTTAAGTTACAAATGTCATGATGGGAAAAATGGAGAAGTGGGAAATTATGTGCTGTCATCATTAGGCGCCCCCTGATCCTACTCATGACCCTGCGCAAAAATGTTCAGAAAACAAATCAACTAAAATACATTTTACCTGAACTTATGAACTCAATACCGTCTACTTCGCTTTGATGTAGTTCTGTTCGGTTTTTCACCGATTTTTGTTCATATTTCAGTATTAGAAAAATAACATTTCCGTGAAAATTATTCAGGGCACATAGGGATTACTCTGGTCGTATATGTGTGTGTGTGTCTGCGGTCAAAATGTTAACCCTTAATATATTGCATGCCGTATGAGTTCCGTAAGGGCTACGATGATATAACTTGGTTGAAAGGAAGGGGCGTGGTGGGGTGACATGTTGGTGACCTCGTGTGACCTTTGGCCCCAAACACAAACCGCGACGGTAGACGACACTAGCGGTCCGAGGACCACGATGTTAATTTTTGAAGAGGTGCAATCATTTTAGAAAAAATGAGATTTTTTGACAGTTGCATGGTAATGGCTAGGTTAAACTATACTGTGAAGGTAAAAACCTATAATGTCAGCAAGTCAGAGGTCATTTTCGTGAGGTGGCGCTATTTCACAATGGACCGACAGAAATTTGGCATCTCCAGCTCCGCCGTTAAATTACAATCGGGGATCCCAATTCTTATTACAAAATCGCCTTTTATTACAAATACGCACTTTTAAGCATTACCAATCGCATGTATAGTTACTATACAATTACTAACACAACTGTGGACAAATTTTTAAAATTGGAGGCGCTCTTCAAAAATGTGCTGTTATTGATTGAATAATATTCGATTTCACGGATATATTATTTTTTTTAATACTGAAATATGAAAAAAATCGGTGAAAATGCGAACAGAATCACGTGTAAGTGAAGCAGAACGTCTTGAGAATGGTAGACAAGAATTAAACAGTATCTTCTGCTCAATCTTTGGCACTATGCCTTGTTTCACTCATAAACTGTATTTTTGCACTAATTGTATAGCTCCAAAGCATGCCTTAAGGTGGAATATTAAGTTGGAAAATGTGTACCATTTCAATTCAAGGCGAAAAGATTTGTTGCTTAAAAGAAATTAGGTTACCGAATTCGGCAGTCTGTGTAAGCCATTTCTAACATGTGCTAATAAACGGATCTTTAAAATGTCCCAGAAACTTTACTCGAGCCATAAGCTTGTACACGTGATGGTAGATTAATTAATTTGTTCTTCTTTGGCGCCCTTTCTCTTTTCGCCTCTTTTTAATTGGATAAAATGCATTATTGACGGACAGATATTTGGCATTTCCAGCTTCGCTGTTAAATTACAATCGAGGATACCGATTCTAATTACAAAACCGCCTTTTTTAATACGCACCTTTAAGCTTTACCAATCGCAGGTATAGTTGCTATACAATTACTAACACAAATGTGGACAGATTTTGAAAATTGGGGGCGCTCTTAACAAATGTGCTGTTATTGTTTGAATAATATTCGAATTCACGAATATATTATTTTTCTAATACTGAAATAAATTATGATAAAAATCGGTGATGAAACTGCGACCGGAATCACGTAGGGAATATAAGTTGTGTACACAAAAAATAAAAAAAATGTGTATCATTGTTCAAGGCGACAAGATGTGGTTTCAAGAATTAGGTTACCGAATTTGGCAGTCTGTGTATGTAAACCATTTTTTTTTTAACATGTGATAACTAACGGATCTCCAAAATTTCCCCGAACTTAGAGGTAGGACTTTACTCGAGCATAGATTGTACACGTGTTGGTACGTTGAATTGTTCTTCTTCGGCGTCCTTTCTCTTTGGCGCTCTTTTTATTGGGACAAAATGCATTTTTGGGACTGATCATCTTTTTGATGGAAAAATGACTTGAAGAGAATTATTAAAGAGCTGATAAGCCAGGGATAATTCGAATGGGCTTGTATGTTGTTGTATGACCATACACAAGGCTATCGGCTGGAAGAGAGGAGTTATTATAATATTTTTTTTAACCATAATTAATGAATGTTACTTCTGCCTTTAAACGCGTATTTCTTTAGGTTTAGCTGCCATTATTTCGCGGAAATATAGATCATATCTTAAACTAATATTGTTTTGTATTGCTTTACTACTCCAAGTTGATTGCGTAGACGATTTATACATATATTTTAGATGAGGTAGATAAAATACAAACAGTGAATTTGAAATGAAAGCTGTTAAGGGTTTCACAACGGTGTCTTCAATATTAGTCCGCTGAATCAATCAGGGTAATGGCCGTAATAATTTCATTCTTATCCAATTTGAAAATGCATCGAGATAATGGCAAACAGGTATAGGAGAATCTCGTCTGATGGATAAATTGACTGACAAAAGCAGGATACAAATCGAATATACAGTTACGGGGGTTGGAGTCCAACGACCAGAAAAAAATGTATGTTGAAACGTGACGAGGATTAGGTAAAATTTTTCAAATCATTCAGAAGGAAAAAGTATTATGGAAATCGTAAATAAACGAGAATAGGTTTACTCTAAAATGGAAAAGTGTCTTTTATCAAGTATTGTTCGTTTAAGGGTTATAATTAGCATCATATATTAACATTCTTAAGGCCCTATTAGCGCTAGAAAAATGCGCGGGAATTACATCTGACACTTTTTGTTCTTCGAAGATATCAATACAAGCTAGAGTCCCTAAGGGACCTGGACCCATCTTGCCTCTGTATAGCTATTGAGAAAATGAATTTGTACAGCATGTAACAAGAAATGTACCAATGGAAATGTTGTGATATGAACACAAACATAGCATTTCTGATTGTACTGAAAGTGAAACAGCTAACGTTAGTGTATCCCTATCAGACTCTCAACTCAAACAATGGATAAGTTATAAGGTACAACAAATTACAGATATATTTTGGATATTTTTATAAATCAAAAAGAACATTGGCTTTTGGTCTGACAAAATGGAGTTAACGTTAATGTTTTGGCTACATTAATAAAGTTAATTACTGGCATAAAATTATCTGCTTCTTTGTTTTTGGAGGAAAAAAAAATAGAGCCATACATAAAAAATTAAAAGGCGCTTTATCAGTCCGGGCAATTGGAAAATATCACCATCAGCATTGTGCTGTCAAACAGATGAAGTGTTAAGTCTTGCCCACAAGCTACATTAGTGTATTAAGGGGACGTGGGGGGGGGGGACATGGACCCCCTCTTTAAACCACTTTGGGATGAATTTTTGACCAAAACTTGGTCATTGAGGGGGTCATTAAACCCGACCACATAACAGAAAAAAAATATGAAAATCGTTTTCCGATTCAAAATTGCGGGTCAAACCAGTTTTACATATTGGAGCACTAATTCTCCCGCCCAACACATGTAAAAAAAAACAAAAAAAAAAAAAAAAAAAAAAAAAAAAAACGAAAAAAAAAAAAAAAACAAAAACACTTGACGAAGGAACCTTCCATACAAATTTGAATAGCGCACCAAAATGCTTAATAATGCTATTTTACCTCGAATTTAAATTCATTACCACAATGGTGGCTTTCTATTTAGATACAACATAGATCTATAATTTATGAGACATATGCAATCAATTTTTCAGGGTTTCCTTCAAGTTATAGGATTGACTATATTGAAGTAATTTTCGCAGAAGAACCCTCGTGAAACACTACAGCGTTTTACATGAAATTGCCTGGTTATCAATAAAAAACAGTGAATGCATGCACAAAGTTGTTCACAAAACCAATGCAGAATCATGATTTGAAGGCAATGAATGTGCTCGTGCTGCTGTTTATTAACTAAAACACATGCATGAGCTTGACAAATAAAGCCCTTGCGGAGATTATATCTTCATGCATAGCAATCCTGGATGCTTGAACTTCGTATTAAACCTTTCTAACTTTTAAAACGTAAAGTCAAAAAATTAAACCATTGCTTTTCATGTTCCTAATTTTATCTGTGCTATTAAAACCGTACTCTGTGTTAAAATGGCGTTCCAAAAAAGTCCCAATTGAAACAATGTAAAACAATAGTGTCGAAACAGCTCTGAAGTGGTTTTGCAAAACGCAATCTGGAACTCAGAATCTGGCACGACTCAATGGCTTCATACATTTATACCACCGCTTAATTACAAGGATCATGAAGGAAATAACATTGGTCCACTTGTTCATTCACCGTTATGTATTTCCCTCCATTTACAATCACCCAGCACACGTACATTTTACAAATCGCGCGCCACACACTATTTGCCAGACACAACAAGCCACACCTGTCAACAACACAGGAACATACACTCATACGCGCACCCCCCCCCCCCACCCCCCACCACCCACACACCAATACAAGGCAAATGATCTTAAAGCAAAAACGCATTTCAAGTCTCTTCCATTGATTTCTTTGGGATTAGCGGTTTACAGTACATCTCATGGGGACATAAGGCGCGAAATGTCAACCAACTCATCTAGTTGGCGTCCATCTGGCGTAAAGCAATTGAGGATGGCATAAAGATTAACTTGAAATGGTAATTCTCTCACAGCGCCAATCACGTCAAAGAATACTGTAACGTTAAGTCACGCTACATGAATTTCTAATATATCCCACAGTCAGCACAAAAACTCTGCTTACCCCTGCCTATTATCGTTAATATTTTTTCACTTTTTAAAGGGTTAATTTTAAATTTCTCTTTCGGTGTTCCTGATTTTCCATTAAGTTTTCATCACTGAAAGGATTTAATTCATATTTTATAGCTGAAAACGCTCCGGAAATTGTTCTGTCAATCATATTCATAATATCAATCAACAGTCCGGACCGATGACTCGATCAGGAAATACATGTATTACCCATCGTGTATTTTGACTTTTAAAAAGTTGGAATTTTGAAAATCAACTTAAAAAGACTTCTTCAATGCAGAGGAAGTAGAATTTCCCAAAGATAAATACTGCATTATTATCCATGACAGAATTTGTTGAAATACGTTTTTGACTAGATTTCAGCATGCAGCATAGCATGTGGGTCTATCACTTTGAGTGTTTTCCATTCCTATAGCAAAGTGTTCATGTCGTGGCCCCGTTACGGCATTTCTTGAGTGCTGTCCACTGCTTGATGCTTGATTTGCCATGCCAACCAATGTATCTTTTTTAAGGTTTGCATTTATTTAATTACAATTTATATAATTATTGTTATTTCATGTGACCAGTGGTCAGGCATTTACAAATTGGTCGGTCTTTTTTTTAAAACCAGCTGACCAGCCTATGTACTGTGTGCTCGAGCTGTCTTAAAATATGGTTCCTCTACTTTTTATCAGCATTCATTGTATATTTATATATGTTGATGTATAAGGTTGTATGATTATGAGATTAGGTTGTAGTTTAAGGAAATGTTGTCAGGGGTGTTAAACACTTAAAAAGCAATTACCAATCGCCGTGGATATCTGGTTAGTGGGAAATTGCTCCTAGATCTGACAACAGAAATACCGCTACCTCATTTTATAGGTGATTGTCAGATTTTCCTCTGGGGACGTTAGGTATATACCTACAGACCCATTTCATCAAATCACAAAAACATTTAAAATTCTGAATAAACTAGTGCCAAATTTATCAACAAACTCTTGACAGTGACTTCACTTTACCTCAAAAAGACAGTATACATTTACACCTTTACTTGTCCAGCATTTCTCCTCAAAGGAACAACTAAGTACAGACGTTAACAACACCAGGTGATTGCCATATATTACTGCTATACTACAGAAGCAATTTCCTATGTCGAAAGTCTGGAAGCTACTTGCACCAAATACCTGAAGCAATGGGCAGGTATAAGATGTACCACCACCAGCGCTCTGTACAGGAGCAGGAAACACTATGGCCTTCAACTGAAAAGGCTAACCACATCAGTCAAATGTATGCAAGTAATTAAGTACCATCTAAACAACTACTCTAAAGATGGAAGTACACAGACACGCTACAGAAAATGCATGGAAAGTAAAAAGACGAAAGCCAGATGGAATGGTATAAAAGAATTAGAACAAAAGGGAACGGCATCTAACAGACGGATAGAGCCGGTCTTGGGTACAAAAAGAACCAAAAGCTAATCAAATACATGAGTCATCAAGAACAAAGGAAATGCCTCACCGGGCTAATAAAGATGTAGATGAAAAAAAAAACATGTTGATCTACCTTTACGGATGTGCGAAACAAGGGAAGTGGTTGAACTAGGAGACTGTCATGCAGGTCGACACCTCCTGAAAGAAACGTTTGTATGTTTGCTGCTGTCTTTCCACATCAACGCAATTCATGATCAACTTCCATCCCCTACCAATCTGAAGTTGTGGATACGACCAATCTTGGACTCTGCCAATTTTGTCATCATCGTCATTGTACACTGTTCCACATCCTCAATGGTTGTAGCTACTCATTACAAAGCGGAAGATACAATTGGCGCCATGACCAAACACTGAAAGCAATCTCTACAGGTTTGGCGCCGTACGTCGTAGAGATAAATCAGAAAAAAACCATCGCACCTGAGAATCTGAACTCCATCTCTGCAATAGCTTTTCGCACAGCTGATGGTACAACCTATCGAAATCCAGTCTTACCAATGCCTAAGACAGAGCCAACCAACATTCTGAAGAAGGCCCATGACTGGATATTCCTGATGGATGAGGAACACAAACAAATAGCGTTCCCTCCAGAAATCACTGAGACAGCTAAGAGACCAGATATCACAATCTTTTCTACCAAAACAAAGAGAGTGATCATCATAGAGCTGACAGTCCCTATGGAGGAGAACCTATCCAATGCATATGCAAGAAAGAAGTGCAAATACCAAGATCTAGTGGCTGACTGAGAGAGCAGAGGATGGTCTACATACTACTTTCCAATGTAAGTAGGGAGCAGAGGTTTCTGCAATACATCAGTCAACAAATGCCTGACATCCTTGGGCATTTCTAAAGGAAAGAGAAAGGCTATAACCGATACAGCAACCAAAATTGCACTCAGAGCGAGCTATGTCATCTGGCTCAGCAGAAGATCAAAGGCATTCAGGCAGATGGAGCTACAAGCAACTCCAGCAATATGCTCTGAGGGAAGTGGAATGGTTGAGCACTCACAAAACCAGGTTTAACCAGCCAAAGTCTGGTCCAAAGCCCAGAGGACCCCAGAAACACTAATCTAGAAAAAGAGATAAGCATAAGTGATTTTCCCGACTAAGTCACCTACAGAGGGAGATATATCAGGAGTGCTTATCTTAAAACGCAAAAACTAGGCTACGAAGGTGACAGCGCTGGTGTTCTACTAATGAACTATTCCTAATACCTCGTCTGTGATGTTGACATTCAAAAAGTCCTGGCGATATCTTTGTCCATGTCGAAGCTCAAGACGACAAAGTCCAATCGGTCCTTCAACATCACAAATACTCTGCGGGCCTTAGATAGCACTCCGGGACTACAATATTACTCCTCCGGGTGTCTGTCACAAGTGTCCTCTTTAGGACCGACAAACGGAATACTTTTGATTTATGAGAGTACTGTGGTTCTTTTGAGCGCAAGGTGGTAGTAAAATTTATAACCATTAATGCTGGTAGTAACACTACTCAGATATACAGAATCTGCAGATCAAAATTATGGCAATACCTCTTCACATGTCATCTCATATAGGCGGTCCCACAAGTTTTGGCAACAGATAACTCAAATTGCTCAAAAGATGCTTAGCAGAGAATTTCATTTTCATGAATATATTAATTTTACTCTTTTGTATGACAATCCGCCCACTCAAACTAGAGATATGAACGATTAAAGGCTGTCTATTTTCACTTCATTCAATGAGTAACTATATATAGAAGCTCGGAGAAACTGGCGGCACAGAACTAAAATAAAGACGAAATACCGGTCTCGAACCCGGAGCCTATCGCTTTCTAGGCGTGAGAAGAAAGACCACTGGGACCACAGAGGACTGTGTAACGGTGGATACAAGTAACGAAGCACTAATGTATTTCCAGTCGTTATTTCAGAGTTTCAAGCGGCCGTAATTTATTTTTTTAATGATAGAATGTGGAGGGCCTTTATGCATGATTCTAGCAGAATCATGACGAAGCGAAACTCAATCAATGCACGCGAGCATCAAGTTAATGATCTCAACAGAGAAAGTAAATTGGTAAATATTATATAGAAGCTCAGGGAAACTGGCGAGCACAGAACAATAAAGATGAAATACACGGTCTCGAACCCGCGAGGCTCTCGCTTTCAGGCGTGAGAACTACCACTGGGCAAAGAGGGACTGTGTTAATGTGGATACCAGTGAACGAGCACTAATGATTTCAGTCTTTATTTCAAGAGTTTCAAGGGCCGTAATTATATTTTTTGTATTATAGAAGGGGAGGGCCTTATATGCAGGATTCTAGCCGAACCTATGACGAAGCGAAACTCAATTCAATGCACGCGAGGATCAAGTACTGATACAACCCGAGAAAGTGAATTTAAATATTATATAGAAGCTCGGAGAAACTGGCGAGCACAGAACTAAATAAAGACGAAAAATCCACTGTCTCGAACCCGGAGCCTCTCGCTTTCTAGGCGTGAGAATACAACTGGGCCACAGAGGACGTGTTCAGTGGAAAGCAGTGAAGGAGCACTAACATACTTGCCCCTTCCGCTGTGAGTGAGGCGATTCCACACATTGAATGTACTGTTGTGTTCATGCCATACCATTAAATATTAACAAAATGCTCATGATATTAGATTTTCCTTAGATTTATTTTAATAAATGGCTTTAGAATCATAAACACGCAAGGCATAAGCCTTTGCCTTAATGTCTGTTTTGGTAGTCACCTTGGGCATTCAGTTCCGTGATAATATCATTTTGCTAAATATATAACTTATAAATTAAAGGGCACTGCTTTCTTTGAACCATCGTCACATTACGTTTTTCCAAGAAGAAGTTTAAATAATCTTTAGTAGTGGGCAGGAAGTCCTTTGCAGGGCATAACCCTGGCATCTTTCACAAGACCCAATGTGTAAGAGATACGATAAACATAAGTAACAGATAACGATTTTTTAAACTTTTATCGTGTTGGTGAAAGTGTTTTTCTAAATTACAATACACATTGGGAAGAAATTCCATTTATTTTCCATTGAACTAGGCTAAGAAGAGCACACCAGTCAATTATTAATTTTACTACTTTAACAACAATTGACCGTAATCTAAAAGTTTCATAACCATCTACTGCTTTCTTAAAATCTGTTCATTTACACTATTTAGCCTCGACAATCCACATTGTAACAGGTAAATCCTTTATAGTGTTTGTATTGTCGCTTAAAAATTATGAATTTTTAATATTATGTAAAATTTTTTGTTCGAACAGCGCTGCACCTGTATTAATTTAGTATCATTTCACTTCCAGGTTTTGAGTTATCATTTTAGAGTCAATGCCCACGATGGATCCACGAAACTATCTGATGAACCGATAATTGTGTAAATCCCATTGGAATGGGTGAAAACACGAATTTTTTTATATCTCTGGTTTGCGTGGGTGGATTTACTAATGGCATTTGTATGATATAATAAGGGTATATTTAATGTGCCCTATACGACAAAATCCAGGTTGCAGGGTTTTTGGAGGAATTGGGAAAGTTTTCTTTTTATCTGCTAACATTGCTTGGTCTTCAAATTACACGGAGGTAATGAGAAATATGATTTTTTCTCTGATACAACAAATCTTAAATTTCGATGGGGTAAAGGGAGGACGAGGTTGTTCGATCGGGTCCCACCCACCCTTTCTTTAATTCCAGCAATTGAATCAAACTTACTTATGTAATGGACACCTGTGACAGTTCAACAGGTTAATATTCTCTTATTCATTTTCAAACGGTAAAACACTTCACACTACTCAAAGGTGGTCAGCATACGTTTGTTACTTGTGAGTAGGCCACAGTTCACGCAATGGTATGATTACTGTCATACCATATATAATCATCAGTAATTCTGTACACGGTCTCCTTATATTGTTCAGAATTATTTACTGTACGCCGAGCGTGACTTGCGTCAAAACGGAAGTGACTGCCGATTGGCTTGTTGAGTAGATCGGCGTCCCAATTGGTGAATCGCTTGTAAGATTACCCATAGGCTCCCATATTGCGACTTTTGCGTTGCCCACCTCTGAACAATTCTGACAGCGACTGTATTTCGAACAATTCGTTGTGCACTTCCGTATAGGCGTTATTAAAAGAGGGAGTGTACATATCAATGTATAAACCCAGCTGCTAAACGTTAACCACGGTGCCATGGTGAATTATTTGAAGTTATTTCTTCTTTCACTTAACCATGCTTAAGTTTGTTCACCATGCTTATATCATTTACACCAACTACAGTTATCCTTTATCAATATCTTTCTGCAAAGTGATAGTGCTTCATTTGTTGAAACAGTGCATTAAATAATTCGTATGATAAAACGCATGTGTTTTTTAACAATTCGTTCTCACACTAAGCAGAAAGGTCAAACACTAAATAATACGGGTGTTTTACCCAGTAAATACAAATAATAATAATAATAATACAAATCTTTATTTGTAATTTGTAATGTTTTATAATGGTTATGAATATGTCAAATGCCCGGTCTTAAAGGTTTAGAAAGCGTTTCTTGAAAGCCTTTCAACTAAATGTCTTTTGTTAATGTTTTATAAGTTGCAATATGCTAACATATGTTTACAACATTTATAAAAAAAAACTAACATGAAACGTTTCAATATTATTGTATCAAACATTTAAATGTTGAAATCACGTACTTAATTTTATTCGCTAGGTTGTAGGTAATATTTATACATAGTGCAGTTAGTGTCCACTGTAAACGGGCCTCGACCTTTTGCCCACCCAACCCACTCATTGTTACATGAATCCATTCATATTTTTGTCGTATGTAAATGATTCCCACTTCACAGGGCACTATCCAATCCAATGATCAATGACATGCTATGGATGAGCGATTACCCACACACTTGTGCATGAACATTAGCGAGTAGGCTTGTTTTTAAACATGTTAAAGCTTGTTAGAATGGCCGTTTCGGATCTTTTTTAACACCGTATGTCAACCAAATTTGCACCACTTTATCGAAACAAGATTATCTTGGTTGTCAGCTTCTCAAAGAGTATAGGGTCAACCCGTTTGTCCATGGCGCCCTCCTGAATCTGCCCAGCAATCACTGTGATTTTTGCCATAGAGTTTTTAGCATTATACCCACAAATAAACCCACTCTTTTATAAAAATTAAAGTCCTGACTCAGAATATTTCGAAATATTATTTTTTTTTGTGTAATAATGAAAATAGTCCTAAACTAATATAGTAACTAAAATGCACATTCCGAAATTTGAGATGAATCGGATTTCGCGTTTTGATGCAGTAAACATTTATGTGTAGTATTACGTCTCCATATGATCCTGTGTATAACAAAATTCCGGATCCGGAATTTTCAAACAAGTTGTGATTTTCTATTGAAGGAATCGATTTTAAGCTTAGCAATTCACACAACAGTTAGTAGTATTTGGACAAGCATTATGTACATGAAAAAACAACGATTTT
The DNA here is from genome assembly GCA_023653785.1 of Ophioderma brevispina. Taxonomy (NCBI): domain Eukaryota; kingdom Metazoa; phylum Echinodermata; class Ophiuroidea; order Amphilepidida; family Ophiodermatidae; genus Ophioderma; species Ophioderma brevispina. Next base: position 38,023 of record JAMKCH010005936.1, read on the forward strand.
TTTGGAAATTGAGGGCGCTCCTGAGGAAATCTCTGAGTCGGCCTTTAACCATTTTCGGATTTTTCTGAATATAACATTCACATATGGTTTATTTAAGTATAATATATTCTACATAGAGCTTCTACCAAGAAAATCCCTTGGAGGCACTTTTCTCTCAACGACGTGAGTTTTCTCATGTCCTATGCGTTAAGCACAGAGTACGTATGACAGGTCATAGGCCTATTGAATGCACTGTGTGCACAGTGAATAGGGAAAATGGACAGTAACTGCAAGATGAATGCTAATGAATTTTATTATTTTTGGCAAGTCTTCAGAAGGGGAGCGTCGTTAGGTCTTCTAATAAAGACAGTTACGTTTCCATATTTCATCGAGTTCTCTAGGATGGCTTCTTGTATAAGTCAGTTAACAGTGTGGTTAGAATTAAGTGCACTTACGAAGTTCCGCTGTGGCTAGCTAGCACGATAATGAATACAACCGCAAAAAATTGGCCCAGATAGTTTGTTGATGGGAGTTATTCTTCAGGAGACTACATTCTGTTCGGTTAAGAAATTTGACCATGCAGGTCCCATTCCTCAATCATTTTCAGAGAATTTAACCAAAAAAATAATGTAAGTCCGACAGGAATTACGCTATGTATATTAAAAGCATCATTTTTGTCACTTCAAATCGTGTCATATTGCACTCTAGTGACGAGAATAAATCTCCGAAATGCATCCCAAGCCAGAACTGTGAAAATGTTATTTCATCAAGCGAATCGAGTTTCTTTAATTACAGGCCCATGCATTTATATGAAACACATATTACACTTGTGATATTACTTGTGATATATAAGAAGCTTGATCAGATTGAAAACAGTTAAATTCACCGATATCTAATGTGTTTTAATGGTTTAATACAGTTATCTTGTCAAACAAAATACCTTTTAGAAAAAATCTTAGTTTAAAAATCAACAAGCAGTAAATAAGATTCGATTAGTAAAGTCTACAAGTAGAGCGTCTCATTTATTGAAAGATTTTGTTAATGGCTTCGAATGTGTTTGTATCGAGTGTTTTACAATCACGATTGGATTGGTTTATTTGTAGACTTTTTTTTCAGGCAATGATGCATAATAAGTTCATTATACGCCACGGAAACCAATTTGTGTTTTGTTATCATTAGCAGCTGCAGGGAACATACTTTATGTTTTCCTAATTTTAATAGGCCTAAGCACCGTTTTGACACAATGAACCTTAACATTGTTATTTGGTGCAAGAGAAATTTCACGGATCAGGAGCCCCTAAAAGATCTAATATTTTGCACTGATGCAGAGCTTTTCATCAATATTATCCCCATCTGAAAGGATTAAGTTAGAATAATTTCTTTGGTACAAAACATTGTGAAATAAGTTGTTTTATCTTGGAAAAAAATATAAAAAAAATCACCTTAATTGTTTCAATTGTAAGACATTTTTGTAGCCAAATACAAGGTAAGAAATCTATTGAATGTCTAATATATATATATGAAATCACTACATATGACACAATAATATGGATGCCTCAAAATCTCTCGTTGTAAATGGAGCTGCTGGAATATAGATTACATCAGCTGCAAGGTCGTACCAGCAGTTTGCGTTAAAGGTACACGAAGGAGATTTCTTAGGATACAACTTTCTCCAAGTTTGTACTTGGTTGTAGCTCACCAACCGATAACGTTTTGTAGGTTAACTGGACAAAAGAGGCCCGTAGCCAAGGGGTGTGAGCGGCGGCCCCAAATAAAAAAAAAATAACTCCCGAAACGGACTAAAAATGACTTCCGTTTTTCGGTCGATTCATGAAAGGGTCCAAAATATGCCCTTATTCTAAAAATTCTAAAAAAAAACCAAAAAAAAAAAAAAAAAACAAAAACGACTAAGGGCCTGGAAAAACAAATATAAAAGAAAATCAAAAACTAAGTTTTGAACCCGCATGCTGTCCCAAACACCATTTTCGTGCTTAATTTTTGTAGCATCGTTCAGTCACAAACACTGAACTTCGCTCGCATCCTTTGTCTACTTACCGAAGTTCGCAATGACGAGGCTTGTGACATACTCACGTGATATATTATCGCTGGCTTCTGTTTCGGTATTGCGTGTGGCGGTGTAAATAGCACAGGGAATAAAGATAGCAGCCTCCATTATTGTTGTACAGTCGTGTACATTGTCGGAAATGAATCTGGATTTTTTTCGCGAGGAATATTCCAATGACCATGAAAACCATCTGCTACGTCTTACAGTATTTAGGGATATTTCATGTGCCGATAAATTCATGCCAATAAAATCAAATACACGGTTCTTATAGTTTCTATGACCGACCACACAAAATCTGGTCATTAATAACTTGCAGAACCTTTCCTGATCTAAATCGGTCACAATATGCATCTGGTAGCATTAGCAACCATGCTTAATAAAAATGATGGTATGATTTTATTTGAATCATGCAAAGTATAGGGGTGTTGCCTCTCAGTTTTTCCGACTTTCTCCCTTACACCAACAGGGGCGCCACAAACGTCACATTATCATACTCTGCTATGTTAGTCTGTACTGTGCTATCCCATGTAATGCTATGTTATATGCCATGTAATGCTCTAGATTCAATTTTATTTGGACTATACGACTATAACACTCTCCAACAACAGCATAGCAACACACTCTAACAGCATCGAACTTTTCGCTAGAAGTCAAATTCTGAGCACTCTACTTTAAGATTTATTGCAATGTCAGACAAAACTAGGTTAGTGGTATAATTATATTTACAGTTATAATTCTAACAAAGTGATGACTTACGTTACGGTGAAATAACCTCCTGGCTTTTCATGTCTATAACAAATAAACATTGGTGGCATTTTCTTTATAAATAAATTGTTTTAAATGAGAGACTGTCACGGCCTTTTTAACATGGCGTAATTGACTCATGCTTGTCAGTGTAAGGACGCTCTCACACATTGGTCACGACTCGGGCGTGACCAGTTCAGAATAAACGTATTAGCCCAGGAGCTAGCAGACATCTGTAACACATCTCAAGTACAAAAGGTTTGAGTGATTAAATATGTAGACAGACTGACTGGGACCCCTGAAACATAATTCTTAAGTGCCACAAATGGTGCCTTAAGGAGAGGGGGCCAAGACAAGGTTTGTACAGGGGTCAAATTTTTAAATTGATCCAATCGTGTTGAAAAGTATATCATGTTATTTGTCTAATCACAAGGATTCAGGAAAGGTATAGTTTGTACTATATACAACGTAAAGTTTAAGAGTTATAGGCTAAAAACAACAAAAATCAATAAAAAGGGTCAATTTCAGTTGTACAGGGTCAAATCTTTAAGTTGCTCCGATTTGGATAAAAAATGGTGCAAATTATTGGTGGAGCTCATAGGATTAAAATAAGGAATAGTTTTGAGTGTCTCAAATGCTTGCTTAAGAAAGTAGGGGGAAACAAGGTCAAGCCCCATTGAATGCAATGGACGTTGACCTTCTGTGCCTCCTACATCGGTAACTAAGCATTTGCACCATTTTTATCTAAATCGGAGTAACTTTAAAATTTGACCCCTGTACAACTGAAATTGACCATTTTTATTGATTTTTGCTGTTTTTAGCCTATAACTCTTAAACTTTACGTTGTAGATAGTACAAACTATACCTTTGGTTAGACAAATAACATGGTATACTTTTCAACATGATTGGATCAATTTAAAAATTGGTTATATGGGTTATATGCAGGAACGAGTGAGTGAGGTCATGTCCAAAATGCGGTTTTAAAAGTGGGCCAAGACACTTCAACAACCCTCAAGCTTGAAATATTTAAAATCAAGTGACCTGTTCTTTCAGATTATTTTTAGACGTGTTCAAAGCATCTGAAAGACGCTTCTAAGAAATATTGAACATTTTTAGGCACTTTGTAGTTACTGCCGTGACTTTTTGGTGCACTGGAGCAATTCAATAGCACCAGCAGTATCAATAACTCTTATCGACAAAAGTACGCGATTTTCTTTCAAAATGAGCTTACAGTTCCAATACGTAATATCCCTTGAGGCGCAGCCTGCGCTTTTGGATATGTTGACTTTGTCTGTACTCTCTAAAAGTGATTCTAGTGTTCTTTAGAAGTTATGGAGGATAATTGATCATTTTAAGATATTACATTGATTGAATGAATTATAATTTTATTTGCTGAAACATAAGCAATTGCCATTTGACAAATAGGTTAAATGCGAAATTGAAGCTCCTCTTGAGATTAAAGCACGTAAACCTATGCAGCGTTGCCATTTTGGAATGAACGATGAAACGACGTTGTATTCCTTATTCAAATCAGAAATATATAGCTAAATCATTTTTATCCCAAACCTATGTACAAAATAAAACTGAAGAGTGAATATACCTTAGAAACATATTCAAATATACTGAAATAAACTCGTACTATAATCATTTCATATGAAACCACTATCAGCGATTTCTTCAAAATGTAAACAAATCTCACCCCTATTTGTCATCAAAGTCCACATTTTTGCACTGTTGTATTGGAAATAATTGTAGTTAGGACCCCTGTACGTGGTTAAGCATAACAATCCTCATTTGTCAAGAAAGTACTATTGTTATGCGTTGCTTGTTGATAAAAGTTGGGATCCGACCTTTTTTCAGATCATTTTTGCCCCAATTTGGGTCAACTGTGAAAAAAGAGGTTAAAATTTTGACCACTTTTATGGCAAAAACGTGAAATTACCCATTGCTCGTTATAATTTTGAACCTATTTGTTTAGTCGGTGCATATAGTTGACTAGGTGTTTCTAATGTTTTTTTTTTGTTTTTATTTTTGGGTCCAACTTCTGGGAAATATGGGGACCTTTGTAAAATAAGGGAAAATTAGTACAGGGGTAAATTTGAAATCAAGTCAAACGTACACAAAAGTATTTGTCTCATTATAAGGATTATAATATGTTTTTAGATGCCTCAGAACATTTGAATACAGATGATCCTAAATCAATATTTGTTTTATAAACTAATTATTATACAGCAACAGCTTAACTAACCATTTGGTATAACTTGAAGCATTTCTGGGGGAAATTCTGCGCTACTTCTGTGGGTTGGAAACAAACTTGTTTTTCTGGTCTTATAGATTATTTTGTATGATCAAGAATACACCGAGGTTGTAAGTAGGCACACAAATAAGGACACAATGGGAAAAGTACATTATATAAGAAGTTTGTATGTAATGCGATAAAGACGGACAACGAATAACTAAGACAATGTTTGACCTACACTTTCTGAGTTCGAGTTTTCACTTCGCAATTCTTGCATGTATGAAATCATTGAGATTGTGCTGCTGTACTGGTAGAAAGCAAGCAATTTACCTTTGCAATATTTTGATTTGACCTACTTATACCTCTCGATAAGCACTACTAAAATATTTTTTTAACATTTACATGTGTATGTTGTGAAATAAGTGGGTTAAAATAAGTACTTTAAAACATATCGTATACATTGCTTATGGTCTGTAGATGTGCTGTTTGTATGCCTTCAAATAAAACATAGCACGCGACATGTCTCTACACGGCAATATTGAAAACTAGGTTACTAAGTGAAACCAATGTTAAAATCATTTTAACTTTTAAAACTTGAATTATGAATCAAAAATGAGATATATTACTTAATTTCGATTTCCATTTCCCGTGATTCTTAACTATGACAAAAGAGGGAAAAAGACGAAATGTGTGTTTATCACTTCACTAGTCAACGTATTTTTTGCAACACTTGCATAGGGTGTTCCACTATGATTTTGGTAACCAAGCACTAAATGGTGATGAATTGGTAGCACTGTATAAACAAAAACCAGGATTATTCAAGAACAGTATGTAAGATGTATTGGCGCTGTACTTCGCCTCCCACAGGATAGACCACTGAACATCTATGCCCTTTACCAACCTTAAAGGTCCAGGGAAATGAGTTGATAAACCTTCTCCAAATCTTTGTGGGACATTCCACTGCAAAAAACAGGGCCAGAAAAAACGGATACACTACTGGTGACATCATTTGTGAAACTATTGATTAACCGGTCAGTATCATGAATAGATTCACACCAGTCACCTGGAATTTTCTATTATAGTCCACTCAATCTATGAAAAATATTAGGTACACCTGGACAAATTACTACAGAAGGTTTTCTTGCTGTATCTAGCAGTAACAGATCTCCTAAACAACATCAAAAAGGAAGAAAAAGGGAAGCCTGGCAAGACATGGTAATTTGCATTTATCTTACGTGGACGTATACGCCCATATTTCGACAAAGGTATATAGCCCATAAATACATGTTTAGGGAGATTTTCAATTTTTGTGTTAGCCATTTAAAACATGTTCAAATACTATGCCTGCAAGGTGTGCAGCACTTGCAATTGATATATTAAAAGTGGAAAGTGATGGTCATTATTCAAGATGGCCGCAATTTTCCCGCCAAAATTAATTTTGCATTCTAGATGATTTGTCAGACTGCAATCGGGATGGGGAGATCTTTATTTAGCAAATTATTATCAGAGAGTATTTATTCAAACACATTGGGTCAACTAGTGCTGGGGGCCCTCCCTATGCGAAGTGATGGGTATATGTGCCTCGGCCAGGTGAAAAATAGGGTCCTTTCCAGGTCCTTTCAGATAAAATGTATCCAAAAATACGGGGTCATTCGGTACACAAGCTGAATAAAATGGGGCCAATGATGATAAAACCTGAAATTAAAATAGGAAATATCTCTTTTCCAGAGCGTCAAACTGCCATGGACTATAAAATTGCGCCATGAAATTTAAATGTTAAAAATTTTGAATGGGGTGTTTAATGTTCTTTAAAAAAGTGGATAATTTTATGCAAACTTGTTATAAAAGTGGTAGCAGGAGAATAAAATGGGGGTCATTAAGTATGTGAACATTTTAAAATGGGGACATTTAAGAAATCAGGGTGATGCAGTATCTTTATGGGCGCAATAATATGTCCGACCCCCCCCCCCCCCCAGGTCGGAAAAAAAAAATAATGACGAGGCGCAGCCGAGTCCAAATGTAATTTTTTCCGGTCGAGGATACTTTATGAGCCATAAATAATACTGCAAACCCTTTTATTTTCTATCTATACCGAAAACAGTGTGATCTAATGAGAAATGCCCTCCCGACCCATTATTGCAGAAATAATGAGGCAGAGTATAATGACCAATCAGAATGCTGCATAATGGGCAAGCAGAGGTAATAGAATTGGTAATAGCTGAGTATAGTAGGACAGCAGCCATAAAAAGGTGGTCAAGCATTGTAGACGTTACCAAAGTCAGCATATACAGACTTGACTACGCAGCTCTAACAGGGGATGGGATATGTGCTGCACAAGATCTACTACAAAGCATCATTGAGAATGCTGCGAAAGTCAGCCTACATATAAATGGCAAAAGAGACGGATGGAATACAGGACCACGTCAATGAGGAAGAGAATCATCATCAACCTATCTGCAGTACACACAGTACCCAATCAAGAAGTTTAGCCTCAAGTACCTCGGGTCATGTTGGACAGCAAGAAAGACACAAGAGTTAAGGCCGGGCCTGCTCGCTAATCGCATCGTTCCCATACTCCAAGGATTTTAAAGGAAGTGATCAACATTTTGGTATTTGAAGAAAGCTTACTATTTTTCTCATTTATCTGTGAAATCTTAGGGCTAAAGAATTTGGTTTGGAAGTTTGAGCGAAAATGTACACCCATTTGGTCGGAACGATATTAATGTTACACATATAGGGCTAGAGAAAGATCTATTTGTAGTTCTCACATGAAAAACGGGTTGAATATCAGCGCAAAACTCTAAGATGGGGTTTAGAGTGAACGATCCTTCTATCAAGATGAAAAACTTTATTTACTTAAATCGGGTGTCCCCTGCTAATATATTGTATAATAACAAAGATAGGCAAAAAGGGCACATAGGTTTATGCAAAATTAGGCAGGTCTTGCCCTGCTTCCTTTTTTTTACCTTTTGATATGTTGTTCGGTAGGGTTTATCCAAAAAGTTACGCAAGCAAAACCTTCTTTAGCAGTTTTGTCCAGGTCACATACCGTAGATGAGTGGATTACTCTTGATACATCAATGGCACCACAAATGATGTCATCACCAACCCAAATATTGAATGCTTCTGGTCCCTCCTTGTAGACTTGAAACAAAGCACACCAATCGTTTTTCATTTCTTGGCGACCTTTAAGGCCACAACGAGAGGTCGGCAACGTCTGCGTTATTCACAATAGATACCTCAAGCTTAATTCTGTGATCTTATCTTACTTTCACCTCGAGAAGTAGAGAAATTAGGAAGCCAATATGAGCTATTGGAAAAACCTTGATCAGAACCTACGCTTGCCTTGGGGTGCAGTCTGCCGATATATGTGAGAGGCACTCTGCTTCTGGTTCCGTGTGTGGAGTCCGCATTTTGTTTTCTTGAAAAAATATAGTGTCGAAACGCTTTTTTTCTGTTCTAGTCTTTTTCTCCAGAAAACATAGATTTGAGACTGGTATTTAGTATTCTCCTAGTCCTTTGAATCCATTTGTGATCATGTTGTGTGTGTTTGAACTTGGAGTTCGTTGGGACGATCTCCTTTTGTTTGTTCTTCATTAATGCATTGACTGCTTGCTTGAATCTCGTTAGTTATACATTCTCTTTGGAATCCATTTGGATCCTGTGTGTTTTTAACTTAGAGTTCTATTCGAGTATCTTCCTTTTGCTTTTGCTAAGTTAATGCATTGACTAATCTCGTAATTTATATCTGTCTCGGCAGTTATACATTAAGGCTGGTATTCTGTAAGGGAGACTAACTTAGACTTGGGTTTAACTCAGGTTTAGTCCACATGAGTGGACCTTTCACATCCTGAAGAATTTTCTCGGCCGTTAGAACACATGTTTAGCAATGTTGGAAGGAAAACGGTCCACTTCCATATGTTGAATGAAAAACGTCCACTCATGTAGGACTCGTCATAGTTTAAACCTGGGTCTAAAGTTAAACTCCCTTTCAAAATACTAACCTATAATTGTTTTCAAATAATTGACAGTAATTGAAGTATAGGTTGATTTTAATATATTTGAATATTTTCTACACGGGACACTTATAATTGGGAGTGTGGTACCATATCAACAAATTATTTTTACTGCTCTTCTTGAAAACATAACATTTATTTATTCCAAGCTGCCGTTTGAGGGCCACCGTTTTGTATTCAGTGAATTATTATTATGCAGTTCATGCTTTTGCTAATTAGCAGAATTATGTATATTTTTGGCATCCAAGTTGTTTTCAAGTAAGTGAGAGTGATTTATTTTCAATTGATATTATTTTCTACCGGACACCGCGTTTAAGTGCAAAATCGGATATCAATCAAATTTGGAAATTAAATGACTGATTGTGGCTTTAATAGAAAACAATTAGGGAAATCATAGGATCATGCGTCTAACCTTTCATGAGCTCAAAATAGCTCTGAATATATGCTCATCAGCTTTGGAATGGTGGCTATAAACCCGCACAATCACGTTCCAAAACAGATTAATATATCATAGTCATGAAAGTGTATCAATAAAATATGAATGTTGGCCGGGGTTCAAGTCACCAGTGGAGTAGTTCACACATTAGAAGGAGTTGATAGATATCCCCATATCTAGTCTAACAGCTGGTCGTTTTGGGAGAGTTCTGAAAATGTCATTAATACGGCATAAGGATATCCACATCTTTCTCTGAAGATCGTCGAATGGTTTTGATGGTAATAGCGATCACAAAGTTTTCTTAAAAAACTCTCAGGAATATCATGTCATTAAATTGTTTATCCTTCTTTAGAGATTATAAAAACTGGTACACATTTGCTCCTTATACCGTATTTACGATCACTTCTTGAGTATTAGCATCTATGGTAAAATCCGATGTATTATTACGCCTTGACGATAGAGCTTCTCTTCTTTTTTTAAAGGATTCCTGGTCTCTTGCTACATGATTTCTCTCTATCTGACACTTTGCCCTTGACCTTCTACCCGGGGGAGGGGGGCCAATCAACCTAAATCTGTTGTAATCCGCGAGCAGGAAAAACTCGGGAAAGGGTAGAGTTTTCACACCGCGGCGCGGACCGCCACGGCCGCGAAAAAGGGTCACAAAACCAAGCAAAAATGCCAAAAAAGGGTATCATTTTAGCACTCATCAAGTCAGCGTTAGGGTTAGCCAATGGCGGATCCGGCCCCTCTTACGCAAAAATATTATATATGCGACAATACACTTACATGTGACAATGACAAAATCCTCTGTAACTCAGGATATTGAGCCAATTTTCCGCTACCGCGTTTTTTTTTAAATGGAATCACAGAGACCAGATTCAGTGCGGGCAAAGCAAAATGAAGAGAAATTTTCAGATTTTGGTGAAATATGTGCTGTTGCGCTTGAAGGGTATGATTTTAGGGTTTATCCGTGATAAGGGGTAGTCTGAATGAAGGAAAGATACCCGCGTTTAGGGTTAGATCTGAAGGTCCTGGCTTGAGGATGACAACACGGGAAAGTATGTAAGTGCCCCCCCCGGGCCTTCTTATCTCTCATATCGAACTTCACCGTACCTCGGCGTCGAACTGTTGGTAGTTTTGATATATACTGATCAATTATTGTCCTGAAAATATAACTCTTTCCAGCGCACTTATAAATCTAAGTGATAGGATATACCACCATCGACTACATTGGAAAAAGCTTGATTGCCATGATAAAAATGCAGAATAGGGGTAAATTCTACACTGTGTACTATGGAAATGGGCATTTTTGCTGACATGTGAAGTTTATAGCATCATTCTGACATAATTCTAGGCTTGTTGTACTAATTTTGGTAGCAATGGAAAGAAGATGACCATAGCTATCCATTGGTACCAAAATCAAGTGTCTGTGGTATTCATGCATTGTACTAGACATGTTGGTACTTCTCTCCGGGATTTTCTCTATTGTTAAATCCCAATGCACGAAAGTGCCATTTTAATTCGTCATCAAATTTAATAAATGACGTCATTTCAGGGAGAAGGTTAACTGTTGTGTGATTTTTTTGCACATTAAATGTGTAACATTGCAGTGAACATTTTGCATTTTTGTAACAGGTTAAAGAGCCTTACTTTTCCAGCAAAAAAGTATCTTTGTCGGGGGGCGGGGGGGGGGGGCTTATTAATTTTGAAATGTTTATGTTGGTATTTTGGTATTAAAGGAAAGAGGAGGACCTGCTATCTATTGCTACCAAAATCAAGTGTCTGTGATATTCGCGTGTCGTACTAGGCGTGCTGAGCTATGTTGGTATTTCCCTCAGTATTTTTTGGGTGACCCTTAACATTTCCTATACTCCGGTGGGTGGCATAAAATGTCAATTGTCAATTACATTAACTCATTTGACACCGAGGAAAAAATGGGGTTTCAGTAGGGCGCAAAAAATAGAAGGGGTGGCAACCC
>JAMKCH010005937.1:0-34514 GCA_023653785.1 Ophioderma brevispina
TGTGTGTTACGGGCGATATGCGTTAAGAGCGCCCTCCTACCCATTACCGTTAAGTCTTTGAATCAGTACTAGCATCGGGTTTTACGCCGGTAGTGATTGCCGTTCTGTGCTGTTAGGTTGGCTGTCCTACCCTTGTACAGATCAAGGATGGAAGAGGGTGAGGTGTGTAGCGTTAAAAGCTTTCCATCTGTGTCGTTGGGAGAAATATATTTTTGTTTGGAATGTCAAGGACAGGAAACATACCAATTGCAGGATGTAACCAAGGTCTGTGACTTTACTCTATGAAGTGTGTAAATGATGGTTGTAAGTGCTTGCAAGGGTCAATTGCACTTTACCTAGGCCACCCCAAAAAAAAAAAAAGGTTTGCTTGGTAAACCCGACGAACCCTACAAAAAAAGGCTTCAATTTCTGTGGAAATGGTCTATATTATTTGTAATGTAATCACAAGTAAAATAAGGTATTTGGACAATGTACAATGTTAGTTACCAAGTACACCCAACAACCCTATACCCCTACGATTGGTATAGGGGTAATAGTATAATGAGTTGCGTTAATTGTTAATTTCAAATTGAAGATGGTCAAAACTATTCCTTATTTTATGTGAGAAACATTACAAAACATTATGAGACCATTTCCCCCACTGCCCCTGAAAATTAAAGCATATTTTTTAGTATTTGACTCAAATTTAACCTTTGACATATAATTTAAAGGCATTATCAGCTATTATCAATTTTCAAGAAATAAAGGTGTTAAAAATATAATTAATTTTTAAACAAGATGTAGTATGTAAGATTTGAAAAACCCTTGATGAAAGAACACGAAAAAAAATTAACTAATTTTAAGGAGAAATTTACATGGGTGGTTAGTATACAGTGTATGTGACATGTTATGCTTTGAATAACATGTTTACAGCTAATTCTGATAATCATGTCATATAATACTAGACATGCTTCGGATTTCAGATTCCAATTTACAAAACTTGGATTTTGCGAAAATCAATTCGATTTACTGTGGTGTCAAATATTGGAATAATATCCCTTCAAATGTCAAAAAATGCAAAAAACTGTTAAAATATTTAAATAGTTCATTATAAAAAAATGACTATTAGATAAATATATGATTCATAAATCTAAGGTAGCTGGGATTTTACAGGCCTTTGGCTTATTACTCAGTTCCTCCACAATGCATATTAATGTTTAAAAGTCTATTCTATATTGTAAATTTTGTAAACTAATACATTTATTTGTTATTTTTGTATGCATTTTGTGGAAAAATAAAAGAAGTTGAAGTTGATGAAGGTATGTGCACCCATGCATTGATCATGAAATTATCATGGCTATTTCAAGTAAATTCAATACACCATATGGGAGCATACACTCCAATTTCAATTTTTTCTTCAACAGGGGGTGTGGAATTCATCTGAATAGCCCACTAGAAGCCATTTGTATTCCATGCAAGTTGCCCAATTTCCCAGAAACCCAACCTCTACGAAAATAGCAAATAAAAAATAGACAAAGTTTGTCTTCCGAAAATCAGTTGTTTACGAATCCCTTAAGTACTTTTCAGATATTTTTTAGTTGCTCAGTACAGTATGACTATGGCATGGTTCACCATCATCAACCATGGATCCTAAATGATAGACAATGTTACATACAAGATTTAGCTTAATCCTCTTGAGAACTAACAGGCGACTAAAGTCGCGATCAAAATTACTACAAGTCAATTTTGGCTTAAAAAAATGTAAAAAGGTTTCATTTTCCGGGGCACATTCAGTATTAGCATGGAAAATGTAGAGAAATGAGTTCAAAAACAAGCTTATAGGCCTTGTTAGTGTTTTAGAGGCTTTCCAGATCACCTGCAAACATTTGGAAGGCCACCTCTTAAGCCACTGAATATGTGTTGTTACAAAGTATACAAAACTGGCCAGTTCCCAAAGGTTAACGAAAAGCATCTGAGTTGGCTTGCATTTGCAGCATGGAGGCGCTGTTCACGGACCATTTTTCAGTAGACCCAGGACACAGTTTTGTAATTAATAATTTAGGCAATTTCAAGGTTCCCCCCCCCCAACACGAAAAAGGTCGCAGACGAACAACATAACAAAAAAAAGGCTTACGTTTTTTTTTTTTTTTTTTTTTTTTTTTTATAAGTTCTAAATCGTACCTTGATATGATTTTTCACAAGTCAAAATTGAAAGTCGATGGTTTGGTCAAACAAGTTTCTTGAGAAAAAAGTTTCTAAAGGTATGTATTTCCTATACCAGCACACAGTAAAGGCTATTTGAAGGCTCCAGGCTCACATACAGGAGTGCCCAACGGGTTCTAATTCACAACCAATGATTATCGGTAGTGTGCAATAGGTAATCGGTCAAAAAAAGTTGACGTGTTTTTAACCCCAAATTACGATCTCAGCTGCCCTATAAAGATGGGTTCCAAGAGTAAAACGAAATTTTTTTGTTTTGCTCGGATGCGCTACAAACAACCCCTAATAATGAGCTAACATGAGGTTTTTTTTTCATTTTGCACGACCCGACTACTCTGTCAGGTCAGTAGAAATATATGGATCAATTTTCTGTGAAAAAACACTTTTTTAAAGATTTGCATCGACCGACTGCTAGTCAGTAAGCTAGTAAGAAATATATGGATCAATTTGTAAAAACACTTGTTTTGTTAGATTTTGCATAGACCACCGCTATGTCAGTAAAGATATTAAGAAAAATATATGGATCATGAAAAAACACTTTTTTGTTAGATTTTGCATCGACCGACCTGCTTGTCAGTAAGTAAGCTAGTAAGAAATATATGGATCACCAATTTCTGTTATTAAAAACACCGTTTGTTATATTTAGATTTTGCATCGCGACATGCTATGTCAGTTAAGATTAGTAAAGAAATATATGGAATAATTTCTGTAAAAACACTTTTTTGTTAGATGGCATCGACGACCTGCATGTCAGTAAGATAGTAAGAAATCTATGAGATCAATTTTGTAAAAACACTTTTTTTTTGTTAGTTTAGATTTTGATCGATCGATCTGCTATGTCAGTAAGATAGTCAGGAAATATATGGATCAATTCTGTAAAAACACGTTTTTGTTAGATTTTGCATAGACCGACCTGCTACGTCAGTAAGATAGTAGTAAGAAATATATGATCAATTTTGTAAAAAACACGCACCAACACACAGAGCAAGCGACCAAAACACACACTTACACAAGCGAAAATACAATTCAAGCAAATGGGAAAAAGGAACGAAACCCCGCACTCCCGCGCATTCGTATACGACAGATTGCGTGCAAAATCAAAGTAAATATTGTCAGAATCATCAGTGCGCCCTCCTAATCTCAGCTGGCCTAGAAGATGGGTTCCACGAGTAAAACGAAATTTTTTTTTTTGCTCGGATGAGCTACAAAACAATAAAATGAGCTAAAATGAGGTTTTTTTTTTTTTTCATTTTGCACCGACCGACCTACGATGTCAATGTCCAGTAAGAACGATACGGATCAATTTCTGTAAAACACTTTTTTTTTTAAAGATTCATCGACCGAAGCATGTAGAGATATACATGAAATATAGGTCAATTTCTGTTAGTAAAACACTTTTTTGGTTAGATTTGCACGATTCCCGACACGCTATGTCAGTAAGATAGTAAGAAATATATGGATCAATCGGTAAAACACTTTTGTTAGATTTTGCATCGACCGACTGCTATGTCAGTAAGCTAGTAAGAAATATATGGATCAATTCTGTAAATATAAATATAAAACCACTTTTTTGTAGATTTGCACGATCGACCTGCTATGTAAGTAAGAAAGTAAGAAATTATGGATCAATTTCTGTAAAAACACTTTTTTGTTAGTTTTGATCGACCTCGACCTGCTATGTCAGTAAGAAGTAGAAAATATGGATCAATTTTTGGTAAAACACTTTTTTGTTAGATTTTGCATCGAACGATCTGCTATGTGCAGTAAGATAGTAAGAAATTAATGGACAATTCTTGTTTCTTAAAACACGTTCGTTTATTGTTGTAGATTTTGCATCGACCGGCCTGCTATGTCCCCAGTAAGATAGTAAGAAAGATATGGATTTCAATTTCTGTAAACACAAGCACAAAACACACAGGCCACACAACGGCACCCTTACACACGCGAATACAATCAAGCAAATGGGAAAAAGGAAAGAAATCACGCACACCCGCGCATTAGTATACGACAATGGATTGACGTGCAAAATCAAAGTAAATATTGTCGGAATCATCAGTGCGCCCTCCTCCCTAATCTCCGGTTAATCCTGTGAGAACTAACGGCGACTAAGTCGCCGATCAAAATTAAGACATGTCAATTTTGGCTTAAAAAATGTAAAAAGTTTTCATTTTCCGGGGCACTTCAGAATTAGGCATGGAAAATGTATAGAAATGAGTCAAAACAAGCATAAGGCCTTGTAGTGTTTTAGATGTTTCCAGATCACCGGCAAACATTTGAAGGCCACCTCTAAAGCTATGAATTATGTGTTATAAACGTATACAAAACTGGCAAGTTCCCAAAAGGGTTCGAAAAGCATCTGAGTTGGCTGGCATTTCGCATGAAGGCGCTGGTCATCGGAACAATTTTTCAGTAGACCCAGGACACAGTTGTAATTTTAATAAATTTAGGCAATTTCAAGGTTTCACGCCACCAACAACAAAAGGTCGCAGAACACCATAACAAAAATAAAGGCGGACGTTTTTTTGTTTTTTTGAGTATAATAAGTTATAATCGTACCTTCTGATATGATTTTTCAAGTCAATGAAATTCGCTGTTTGGTCAAACAATTTTCTTGAGAAAAAGTTATCTAAAGGTTGTATTTCCTATACCAGCACACAGTACAGGCTATTTTGAACGCTTCCAGGCTCCATCCAGGAGCAGTGGCAACGGGTTCTAAATTCACACCAGATGATTATCGGTCGTGTGCAATAGAAATCGGTCAAAAAAAGTTTGAGTGTTTTTAACCCCAAATTACGATCTAAGCTTGGCCTATAAAGATGGTTTCCACGAGTTTAAAACGAAATTTTTTTTTTGCTCGGATGAGCTACCAAACAAGCTAAAATGAGCTAAAATGAGGTTTTATTTTTTTTCATTTTGCACCGACCGACCTACGATGTCAATGTCAGTAGTGATAGTAAGAAATATATGGATCAATTTCTGTAAAAACCACTTTTTTAAAGATTTGCGTCGACCGACTGCTATGTCAGTAAGAATAAGATGTAAGAAATATATGGATATTTATGTAAACAATTTTTTGTTAGATTTTGCATCGATCCCGACCTGCTATGTCAGTAAGATAGTAAAGCACTATATGGATCAATTTCTGTGTTAAACACTTTTTTGTAGAGTTGCATCGACCCCGACCTGCATATGTCAGTACGATAGTAAGAAATATATGCGATCAATTTCTGTAAAAACACTTTTTTGGTTTTTTGCATGCGATGACCTGCGATGTCAGTATGATAGTAAGACAATATATGGACAATTTCTGTATTAATTACAAAACACTTTTTTTGTTAGATTTTGCATCGACCGACCTGCTATGTCAGTAAGATAGTAGAAATATATGGATCAATTCTGTAAAAATAAAAAACACTTTTTTTGTAGTTTGCATCGACTCGATATATGCTATGTCAGAAGGATAGTTAAGAAATATGGAATAAATTCTGTAAAAACAGTTTTTTGTTAGATTTTGTCATCGACCGACCGTGCTATGTCAGTAAGATAGTAAGAAATATATGTATCAATTTCTGTAAAAAACACGCACAAACACACAGAGCAACAACGCACACTTACACAAGCGAGAATAAAATCAAGCAAATGGGGAAAAAACAAGGAAAGATAACCACCGCACCAACCACGCGCATTCGTATACGAACAGATTGCCGTTGACAAAATCAAAGTACATATTGTCAGAATCATCAGTGCGCCCTCCCTAATCTCAGGTTAATCCTTGAGAACTAACGGGACTAAAGTCGCGATCAAATTTACTACATGTCAATTTTGGCGTAAAAAATGTAAAAAAAAAGTTTGTATTTTCCGGGGCACATTCAGAATTAGCATGGAAAATGTAGAGAAACTGAGTTCAAAACAAGCCTATAGGCCTTTGTTAGTTAGTGTTTTTAATGCTTTTCAGATCACCTGCAAACATTTGGAAGGCCACCTCTAAAGCTACTGAATTAGGTGTTACAAACGTATACAAAACCGGCCAGTTCCCAAAGGGTTAATTTGCTTCATTGGATGTGTGTTGCTAATGCACTAGCAGATGTACCACCCATACAGTCAGTCCAGAGGGTGTATTGAGTCAATCCCACAATGCACCAGTTTGGGGGAAATTTTACCTCAACAAGGTCATGTGATCCCACAAAAATCCTATTCTTAACACACAAAAACTCTGACTTTTACACTCATTTTAGCCCACAAAGTGTTAGTACTAAGGGATTTTTTTTTACTTGATCATGGAATGGCTTGTGGTTCTTAAACTTTTTGAACACTTTTTATCCCTAGAAGTACTGACATGTGTACAGTACAATATAGGCACATTGCAATGCACTGTGGGATTGCTTCAAAACACCCATACAGTCAGTTGTTGGCTTGTTGAAATGCTTCATCAATTTTACTGCTCCAGTGTGCTAGGGTTGGTAATGTGAGGGTTTGGTTAATTGCACACACTCCTAGTCCGTCCTGCACTGATGATTGCATTGAATGCTACAAGGTTAATCGTGACAGACTGACTACTATGTAAGGAATACTGGATTGTACACATATATAATTCTTATTTTCATTACATTTTCCAGGCCAATAATCCACTATGAATAAAAAAATAAACAGTCCCTATACGATTATCTGACAATAAAAGAGTACTACATGTAAACATAGATGGTACTCCTTTTTCTATTTGAAAGTAAAACTTATCTTTTACATATGAGTAAACAATTTTGACGAAACTCTGACAAAAATATAGAAATGCAATGCATAAAATACGTACAACTGTAGTGAGAAAAGGGCATAATTTGATGTGGTATTCTAGTCTCTTCCAAGTTAATTTCATTGAAAGCTCTTACCCTAATAAGCCAGCCAGTGGTGAAGACTAGCACTGTATTTTTTTTCACCATTTCCAACAAGTCTTTGTAAGCAAACACCTCTCCCCTTGAGCATTAGTACATCTGCTTAGAAGATTCTTATCAAAAGCTCAAGATTTTAGAAAGTGAACATGAGAGTTGAAGAACCTCCAAGACTGCAGCAATTGTGTGGGTTTATGGCAGGTATAGCCTCATGCATACATGTTCTGAGTGAATACAATGCTCTCTCAAGCTCAACTAAAGGTGTGTTTCTATTGGGGCCATTTACCGGAAAAGAGACGGATAAGGGATTAAATATGCTCAATAGAAACTGACCTCCCTCACCATTTACTGGTAAATCAACCCGGCAAAATTTTCCTTCTCGAGGAAGGAAAATAGCGGAGTCAGTTACCGGTAAACGCCATTAGAAACACACTCCGTTCCGCGAGAGTGCGCATGCAGGCGAGGAAACGGAAATTGTTAATACCGCGTGATACGATCGACGATAGGCCCTACGTGTGGACGCGTTAGACTAGAGAGATGAGGGCCAGCATTCGGCGGTGCCTCCTCAATCTTATGTACATCGCCTCTCGCCGCTTGTACAGCTCCATGTACATTCGAACCCTTCTCTAACGTTCACAAACATAACCCATCTAACCTCTCATTTGCTATGATTTTGAACTGTGCTGTAAATGTCAAAATCGACATCAATTCTACAATCGCAGGTCCCGCAAGATTTTGTGGAAAAATAAGTCAACCCCAAAATGCTTTGCATTGACCTCAGTGTACGACCTTTGCCGGCAAAGTTTATGTGATTTGATCGAAAGCCAAACCAGGGAGTAGTATTTTACGAAAAACAGCGCCCAATAGGGATAGAAACGACGTGATCCACCTTTACCTTGCTCTTTCCCGGTAAGAAATTTACCGGCGAATGATTGCTGCTGTAAAAAAAATAAAAAAAATAAAAAAAATAAAAAAAATAAAAATGTAATTTGGCTCACTGATTAGCTGTCTCTTACTGTTTGGGGTGTGTTGTTATTCTGCAGTGTTTATCGGTACAAGACAAATTAATTGAACTAAACACAGAGTTTTATTCTGTGCTAAATTTTGTGTCATAGAGAAAATGAAAGGTTTTTAACAAAGAACAGGATGTTGAATAACGATTATTTTACTGTAGGGCAACCATGTGGGATATCCCTAACAACGCTCTACACCACAAAAAAGCACAACAAGGTAATATTGTGGTATGTTGTGGTATTTGATAGTTACAGAACCTGCAATATTTTGTGGTAGTTTGTGGTCTGTGTCTTATCATTGACTATAAAGTGTGGTACATTCCGGTACATTTCCCGCACCCGACCCGCGCCAGTACGGCCTATAACACCAAGAGTTCCCCCCTGTGGCCCGGGCCCCCCCCAATTTATCTGGCAGCCCTTGTACATTGTGGCCTATGGGGCAAGCTTGTTGTTGTTGATTACTGTGGTATATTGTGTTATATGATGAGGTACTCCAATTTGGTTATAGTTATGATTATCTAACTTATAAGCATACACCACAATATACCCCAACAAATTTTGTGGAGTTTGTGCGTCTCTAGGAAGTGCAAGTATGATGAAAAGTTGTGGTATATTGTAATCTGTTGTACTCTCACAATTACAGCACTGCAGTGTTAGGGTTACACTTAACAGAGAGGAAAAAGGCAACATTTTTGAACAATTCTTTGATTCACATTTTTACTCCTGTGCGAAATAAAAAACATTGATGATCTTCCATCTTACCAGTTTACAAAGGTACAACGTTTTTTTACAGGAGTATAAAATGCCTGTCTGAAATACAAATGCATAGGTCAATTAAATATTTGATTGTAAACCTCTGGACAACAGCTTTCATTTGGTTTTTCAAAGGTATCTATAGCTTGAATTGAACCAAGGCCTCGTTCCCTGCGGTGGGAAAAACTATACGGCCTGTCGTTGGCACCAAGACTAATAATTAAAAATTGTCTGTCCAACCATACAGATTTTATTTCAACCCCAATACCTTTATTACTATTTACATTTAATCAGATATATACAGTAGATTACATCATTATCATGGGACAGGGCTGGTTGGTTGTCTTGTAATTGTGGGACACTCCAAATTTGATTCTATTAAAATTCATAGCAATGTTACACTAGCTGTGTTGGTAGTGTCTGAAATGGCCAAAACCAGAGGCTATTCGAATGGGAGGTGCTCCTGGGGGAAATAGTGAAGTATGGTTCAGTTAAAGCTAACCTGCAAGCCAAGTACTATATGAATTTTTATTTATTTTATTTCTTCATGACCATATCACTCTATTTTAAAGTTAAAAAACGCAGCAAATTAATCCTCAAACACTTACTTTTTATAAGTTAATGTTGGTACTTTGGCCTATATTTTCACTGAAGTTACGAACGAATAGAAATTGGGCGCATTGAATATGGAAGTCATAGAGGGCATCAGCTCGAACAAAAAGACCAGGATGTGTAATGTAAACAATGCATTGGCACAGGGCAAAGGCATGCCAACACGGCCAAGTAGTTGCTTCTTTTTACAACATATTATGATTTAAATTATATCCCCAAATTTCCACCACTAAATGGAAGAAGATGACACACTCAAATAAAAATATGACCACAAGCACAAAGGAAGTTAAGACATCGTCGGCGGCGGGCGTGAGTTCTTTGAGAATTTGACAGCGATAAGACAGAAGTTGCAGAACGAACTTCATGCTATCTCTCTTCCCAATCTCTTCGGCTTTTGCACTAAAATTAACCTAAATATGAACAACTGGCAGCAAAATGGAATCATTGAGTACTCGGTTATAGTACATTGGCCAATTATTGGCTGATAATATGTGATCTCATTATAAAATCGTTCTAACAAACATCGATAATGGATCTTGGACTACCACTTTTCTGGTACGTATCACCCAGTGAAGTAAAGGCGGAAGCTTGAAGGCATCTAAGCGTGTATCCCGGGGGCTTGGGCGCGGTCGATCTCTGGCGTTGTTGGTTACAGACATTATACAGCTGCTACTATCACGCGTGCTATTACAACTGTTTACCACAGCTGCTTCGAAAGGACTGGGACTATCGGCAATATCGCACCACCAGCACGGACCGCAAGTATTACTTTTTACAAAATATTTTAAATTGATGAAAAAAGTATATACTCTAACCGGTTTTTTAAAGCTCGTAATAATCGGGGAAGTGACCATTATCATGATTATATACAGGGCCCCGGCTCAGGGCAGTCTCTTTTTGCTTCACATCGCGGATCGGGACATTTAATGGTGTGTGACTGTGTCACAGCACAAAATATGTCCAAAGTTCGGATCACACAAAACAGAAAATCCACCAATCTTCTCTCGACTTTGATTTTCAACAGCAGACCTGCTTAATTATGTACACTTTCATTGTTTTACTGTTGTTTATGAAGCTATATTAAAATGTAGTTTTAGTACAGTGCCGCGTCGGCGTTTTGACATTCATCTATCCCTCAAAGCTCGGCCAAGATCCATCTCTCCCGGCATCTCTCGCGGTCATAATTATGTCCATCTAGAACCACCACACTAGCGATTGTTTTGGCACTAAATCATATTATCCGTTTAATATTGCAAGTATACAGCTAGAATTGTATCCCTCGTTTTAATTAAGAAATTAGGGTCTATGATGATATTAATAGCTAAACGTTTACGGTACTTTCAAATGCTTTCGTACACACGTTCATTGGACAGTGGTAGGCCAGAAATTATAGCAACACCACGTTGTGTACATTTTCCTTCAGTTATGCATGCAATTTTAATAGGATTCGCGCGGACAGTCGCTTGTCGTTGTGAACTTTAGTTTTACTGCATTGTAACCAATAAACTCAAATCAAAAACTACGCACTTTAAATTTGTAACAAAATGACAATATGATTAGAAATATATTTTGAAATGCTGCCAGAATGTACAACGTCAACATTACGGCTGGCAACACAAATCATACTAACATGGTGTGTACCCACACGCAGTCCGTCCGAGTGCCAACGTTTTGTTGTCAAATTGTTTTTGGCGTTGTTTTTGTTGATTGTTTTATCGCCTGATGAAACTTCTTACGATAGTGAAACAAAAAAAACTATAATCAACTTGCATTATCTGTATCCTTATATTTTTAGCTTTAATTTAACATAAAACATGTGGGGGCTTTGCATGTGACCTTTAAATTAAATAAATTTAAGTGGTGTTCTATGGCCAATAAAAACACACTATTAATGAAAATTGTGAGTTTACCATGGCCTATTCTGTGTCATCTTATTTTAGGCTCAAATGGATAGTAAAATTTGAGGAAATTTGTCCCACAACATTTGGTGCAGGTTAGTAGGGGGGCACACTCCACAGCTGTTTGACCCCATGCAAATTGTCTCTTTTATTTTTAGAGCAATTTTTAAACAATGGCGACACAATTTTGACAACTGATATAAGTAGTGACATGCAAGAGCTATTACCTCCGCAAAAATCAGACAAATCCATTGCGGGAATCTTGCCATATAGGCGCCCTCTATATGCGTATTTCCCATAGAAAAACAAATAAACTAGCTTTTTATGAAAAATCATATTTGCCCGCAATGAAATTTCATCAAATTTACACAAGATGTAGTTAGTGGCATAAATACTCCATATTAGTTGTCAAAAGTGTGTCGCCGTTGATATTTTTTTGTTTTATTCTCGTTTTGTCATAATAAATGAGACTTTCAAACAGCTGTGACTCCCATCTTGGAGGTAAACATGTAAGCATGGCTGTTAAGACCCCCATTTTCAGCATCACTCAAAGACCCCCATATTTTTGAAAATTTTACCACTGTCGCCCAAAGACCCCTATTTGGGGGGGAAATTTGAAAATCTTCATCCAAACACCTCTACAATTTAAAAAAATAATAAAATTTTCACTCAAAGACTCCATTTTGTTGGAAAATTTAGCAGGTTTGTTACCCCAAAGACCCCTATTTTTGCATGTCCTCTGTCACCGAATGTCCTTGGGTTTGGAAGCCTCACCCTTACATCCATATCCATTTCATTTGTCTTTCACTATGTCAATTCTTTTGAATTTCATACACTTCCCAGTTCTTGAAACTTTCTCACATTGCTGCTGATAGTTTCTGTCATGATAGCTAAAACCAAGATGAGCCATAATTCCTACCAGCCTGCTGTCACAGAATTTTTCTCTTGATTTGCTGTTTTGACCACAGGCAAACTTATTTTGGAGTACCTTTAGAATACCCTAACCATCACAGCGACAGCGCGAATCTACACCTTTTTACAAACACTCGACAGCGGCGACAGCCGCGAGTGCTAGTTAGTGATGTGCAGACATACATGGCTGTTGAAATAGGTGTTTTATAGCGAGTGTTTCGACGTTGGCGGTAAAACCGAATTAACTAGCCGAACTCTTCTACATCTGACACTTAGGTAGGCCTACTCATTCGAAATATTGCAACTGAATTAATTACAAAAACCGGATATTTCATATTGCAACATTTTTAGCATGAATGAGTATTTCTTTCCAACTTTGAGTATTGACCATTGACCTTGTGGTGAGTTCCAAATTGAACACTGAAGATTTTCCCCATTTATCGTGTTGCGTTGTTATGGCCCGGTGAGTCATTTTGTAGCCCCCGGACTAAGGAAGGGGTTTGAACCCCCCTCTACCTGTTTAGAATTGGGCAGCGGCGACAGCGCGAACTTCAACCTTTATATGAAAAGTTTGGCAGCGGCGACAGCAGCTAAATTGGACTCTTTTAAAAAGTCTAATGCGGCGACATCGCGAATCTCCTATTTTAATAGGCAACAGCGGCGCCAGCGCAACAGCGTCTAATGATTGTAATTGTTCTAGCACCGTTGAGTCTTTTGTATCAAATTGACTAAGGGGGTTTTGACCCCCTCACCCTCCTCCTGTTTTAAAAATTGGGCAGCGGCGACAGCGCGAGCTCCAGATTTTACATTCCAAGCGGCGACAGCGGCAACAGCGTGAATGATTGTTGCTCGGTTCCATTGATTCATTT
The DNA here is from genome assembly GCA_023653785.1 of Ophioderma brevispina. Lineage (NCBI taxonomy): Eukaryota > Metazoa > Echinodermata > Ophiuroidea > Amphilepidida > Ophiodermatidae > Ophioderma > Ophioderma brevispina. Next base: position 13,140 of record JAMKCH010005937.1, read on the forward strand.
TTATCAGGACTAAGGAGGTTTGGACTCCCACCTCTACCTGTTTTAGAAGTTGGCAGCGGCGACAGCGCGAAATTGGAAACCTTTTAAAAAAGTCGGATGCGGCGACAGCGTGGCGCGAAGCTCCATAGTTTGTAAGGCACAGCTGCGACACGGCAGCAGCGCTAATGATTGTTTTTTCTAAAGCCTCGTTAACGGTCTTTTGTATCAAAGACTAAGGAAGGGGTTTGGATCCCCCCAACCTCCTCCTGGTTTAACAGTTGGCAGCGGCGACAGCGCGAACTCCAGATTTTACCGGCACAGACAGCGCGACAGCGGCATCAGCGAGGATGATTGTTGTTGATTCATTTTTAATTCAGAGGACTAAGGACGGGTTTTGCCTACCTCTACTGTTTTAAAAGTCAGATGCGGCCTCAGGCGGCGAATTTATCTTTTAAAAGTCGGATGCGGCGAGAGCGTGAAGCTCCAGGTTTTGTAGGCGACAGCGGCGACAGCGGCTACAACGAGAATGATTGTTGTTGATTCATTTTATCAAGGACAAGGAAGGTTTTCCCCTTTATACCTCTATCCTGTTTAAAAGTCGGATTCGGCATCAGGGGCGAAATGTATCTTTTAAAAACAGCGGCGACAGCGGAAACAACACGTCGCTAAATGATTGTTGTTTATTGTTCTCACACGCCTTGAGTCACTTTGTGGAAGGTGAATTTGTACCCCCCCCCCCCACCCTCCTGTTTAAAAATTCGGATGCGGCATCATCGCGAAGCTTTCACTTTTGGCAAGGCAACCGCTTGACATCGGCACCGCGCGAATGGGTAGTAGTTTAAACACTGGTCAATTTGATCATAGGACTAAAAAGGGGGTTTGGACCCATTCCAGCGCGAGTTCCACCACCCGTTATTAAGTTGACTGCGTCTACGGCGTGAAAGTGGACCTTACAAGAAGTTGGATGCGTGACAGCGCGAAGCTTCACATTTTACAGGCAACACGGCGACAGCGCAACAGCGCTGATTCTAGCCCACTGGTACAAGTTTAGGACTGACTAGCCTAATTGAGATATTATCCATTTCGATTCAAGATGGTAAAACACCTTGTGCCAGTTTTAAACGTTCAAGAAACCAAAGGGTAATTCCCCATGCATACTGTACTCAATAAATCCTAAGGCAGCTGTTTTTTAGTACATTATATGAGTATTCACAAATCGCTGCCGTATGTTATTCCCTATTCAGTGTATTGTGGGGCTATAATCACGTATTTCATGAATTGCAATCTTTGGGGATTACGGGGGATGGCCCCGATTTTAAGAATATAAAGTTTTATCTTTATCTATTTCAGTGCTTCGGCAATTGAATCTTTTGAAGAACGACCCACGAGTTCACCCTTATTTAGAAAAATTTTCCTCAATGTTTACAACCTGTTAAATATCTACAGTTTATCATTACATATGGTTTGCATTAAGAGGGATATCTTTACGACCGATCCCAATTCACCGTATTGTTAAAGTTTGCTTTTGAGAATGACTCAACAGTTTCAGAACAAGTTAGAGTTGCATTTCATTGACCTCATAATACCTTGACCCTTGCCACGGTTTTAAAGAACGATTTCACTTCAGTCACCTGCTTGTTTTGGAAACACATTAGGAATGATTGGGAACGGAGACAGCGCGAAATTAAAAGTCGGATGCGGGCGCAACAGCGCGAAGCTCCAGAATTTGTAGGCAACAACTTAGAAGGTAATTAAATGTGGGGAACATTGTTTTTTTTTCTAAAGAAGGATAATAATGGAGTTACGATCCCGAGTATTATGTTTTTTAAGCAATAGTTAACTTGCGGGTTGAGACGATTCAACTGGCGATGCATGCAGTACAGAATGGTTAAAGACTTTTATTGCGGGTTAAAGAACGCTTCAACTTCACCCCTGTGATTGTTTTGGAAACACGTTAAGAATGATCCAACTTAGAAGGATCAAAAATCTTATTTTCTAAAGATAATAATGTATTTTTTTGTAAGGATCATATTTGAGTATGTTTTCTAAAGAACATTCCAAATATTCTCACACGTTGAATGATTCAACTTAAAGTATCATTGAACACGTTAATAATGATTCAACTGAGAAGGATCCATTAATTGAATCTTTGTTTTAAACCTTCCACACGTGTGCTTTTTATCGTCTGTTTATGTCAATTGCGATCCAGTAAATTATTTTTATAAACAATTTTAAAATTGCCGGTTAAAGAACGATTAAATTCACCTTGCTTGCTGTTTAGAAAACAGGCTAACTGTTTAAAAACACTGTTTCATATTTGCCGTTTTTTTAGATATGATTTATATTAAGAAGGATTACTTTAAAGAACGACTCCATTTCACCATGTAAACATTTATTTGCAGGTTTAAAGAAAGATATCCACTTCACCCATCTTTCAACCATTGTTTAAAAGCATGCTCATGTTTACAAAACGTGTTTCCATATATGTACAGTATGTGATTACATAATGGTTCATATTAAGAAGGATATCTTTAAGAACGACCCGTCTTTACCCCTTGTAAACAGTTTATTTTTTTTATTTTTTTTATTTTTTTTATTTTTTTTATTTTTTTTATTTTTTTTACACTTGATAAATTTTGAATTGAATCTTTGAAGAGCGACCCATCTTCACCTTTGTTTAGAAAACATGCTCAATGTTTACCAAAGCGAGTTCAATATCTAACAGTTTGTGATTACATTGGTTTATTTAGAAGGTATCTTTAAAGAACGACCATCTTCACCTTTATTGGTTTTAGAAAACATGTCATTTGCGATGCCAGTAAATTATGTTTAGAAACATTTTAATTGCGGGTTCAGAACTATTCAACTCCACACTAATAATTGCTGTGTACATGAACACATGCTCAATGTTTAAACAAAACATGTTTCCATATTTTGCAGTTTGTGTTGTACATACGGTTTATATTAGAAGGATATCTTTAAAGAACTACCCATCTTCCCCTTGTAACATTTTATTTGCGGTTAAAGAACGATTCAACTTAACCCTTGCTTGTTTTGGAAACACTTAAGGATGATTCTACTTAGAAGGATCCTCCTTAAATTGATCTTTGTTTTACCTTCCCACCCTTGTGTGTTTTATTCATGATTGAGTATTTGTTTTCTAGAACGGGTTTCCAAATATATAAATTTTGACTAGAAAAGCTGGTAACGTTGTTTCTAAAGGAGGATAATATGGAGTTTACGATGCTGGTACATTATTTTTATAAAACATTTTAATTGCGGGTTAAAGAACGAATCACCTGCGATGCGAGTAACTATTTTAGAAACATTTATTTTGGGTTATAGAACGATTCAACTTCACAATTGCTTGTTTGGAAACACGTATCGGAATTTTCAACTTGAAGGATCATAATTAATTTTGTTATTCCATATTTCTAAATTTGACTAGAAAGAAAGCCTGGTAACTTTGTCAAGACGAGTGTAAAAACCGTTAATTGCCGTTTACCAAACTGTTAAATGTTAAGAATTGTGTTTAAAGAACGACCCACCTTTGGGTATTGTATTTAGAAACATGTCAATTGCGATGCGAGAAACTATGTTTTTAGAAAACATTTTTCAATTTTAATTGCGTGTTAAGAAAGTTAAAGAACTATCATTTCGAATCCTGCTTGTTTTGGCAAAACATTGAAGAGTGGTTCGACTTGAGGATCATTAAAAATTGAATTTTTTGTTTTCTAAGGATGATATAATTGAGTTTTGTAAGGATCATATTGCGATGCTAGTTAATTATGTTTTAGAAAATATTGTAATGCGGGTTGAGAATGATTCAATTCACCCTTGCTTGCCTATTTAGAAAACATGCTCAAGGATTAAAGAACGTGTGTTCAATAATTTGCAGTTTTATGTTTACATATAATTTTAATGTTAAGACGGATATCTTAAGTACCAACCACTTTCATCCATCACACTTTCACCCTTGTTAGTTTTTAAAGCAAACCCGCCAAACTCATCTACGATGCGAGTAATTGTTTAGCAACAATTTTTTGTTTGTTTTTCATTGCGGGTTTGCGGACATTTAATTGTCGGTTAAGAACGGTTCAACTTCACCCTTGCTTGTTCAGTTTGAACAGGTTCAAATCTATAGTTGTTCTACTTAGAAGGATCCTTATATTGAATCTTTGTTTACTAAAGAAGGATATAATGGATTCTTTAACTATTGAGTGATTTGTTTCTAAGAACAATTTTAATTGCCCAGAAAACCTGTAGTCTTTGTCAAGAAGAGTGTAGAAAACATGTTATTGCAATTTACATAGCATGTTAAATGTTCAGAGTTTGTGTTTAACCCTTTGACCCTGGCCAAGTCTGTATACTGTTGTAACCCTAATTCAGTGGTTTTAGAGGTGCCCCTTCCAAATGTTTTCAGGTGATTCGAAAGCCTCTATGACACCAACAAGCATATATGCTTGTTTGCACTCATTTAAATGCATTTTCATGCTAATTCCAAAAACTTTGCCCAGGAAAATGAAGACTTTTTTAGCATTTTTGAAGCAAAAATTGCACATAATAATTTTGGAAACGGCGACTTGAGTCGCCGTTAGTTCTCACAGGATTAAACGCACGACAATCTTCACCCTTGTTGGTTTTTATAAAACTGTCAATTGAATGCGAGTGAAAACATTTTCAATGGCGGGCATTTTTAATTGGCGGTTAAAGAACGATTCACCTTCACCTTGCTGTTTAAAAGCCTCGTCCCAGATTTACGAAGTTTATCAAAATTTTGTCACATTTTGGCAATCAAAAAAGCTCTTTTTCCTCATTTACCTGTGAAATTATGAGGAACTATATACTTCAATCGGGCCATCTTCACACCCTTATTTGTTGAGAAAATATGGTATTTAGAAAATAATTTTAATGAGAGTAGTTTTATGTTCGTCAATTGTTGCGTTAAGAGGATTAAATGATAATATTGTTATTGTTTAGAAACATGTCAAATGATAAGAGTTGTTTTTGTTCGTTTATTGTGTTAAGAGATAAAATTGATTAAACATATTTAAGAGTATGTTTAATTGATTAGAGTTTGTGTTCGTTTATTGCGTTATTAAGAATGCTTAAAATAAGAAGTTGGTGTCGTTGTTTGTGTTAGGATAAAATAATAAAAAAATATCAACCACGTATTTGTCAGAAACATGTTAAATAATGGCGATTCGGGAAATGATTGGAAACTTAATGTGTTTGGAAAACATTTTAATATGAACTTAGAATGACTCATTTTCAACACCGTACCGGTTTCCGGTACTTCCGGAAAGTTTTTATAGAGGCGACCAACACAATAAAATCATCGGCGTGGTTAACTTGAAATAATTCCTTATACGTGATTAATGGTTGCCTAACTTGCATTTCTGCGTTGATTAGACTTAAAATTGACTTAAAATTGACTATATAAAATCTTCGTCAATAATCATATTTTACTCGGCAACCTTGTATAACGGATACATTAAAGGCCGAAATACGATTACTATTAAAAAGGTGTCTCATGCCCCGTATAAAAATAGCTATTTAGCTTTGGGCTGTCGCCGCTGTCGCCGCTGCAATCAATTAAACCCAGACCTTCCTATCGCGTTTGCCGAAGCTGGTTGGATCAATTCACTAGGCAGCAGACTAATTAGCAAAGGTTGAAAAGGATAGCAAGGGGAACGTATAAAGCGTGGGAAAAGGTAGGGAAGGAGCGGGTTGAGAACATCTCATTCTTGCGCTGGTCGCCGGTTGTCGCCAGCTGGCACAGGCAACAGCCAACAGCTTCACACCTCGTTACGAGAAACGCGATGTCATACTAACGTCATGTAAAGGTAAAAAAATCAACCACTTATATTTTTTTTTAATTTAAAAACCTAAAAAAGCCAAAATTAACCAAAGAGTACAAATCAAGCTCAATCTAACTTAAACTCGAACGTTTCATAGGGTTACAAACAACACAACAAACACACAACTTTATTGAAAAAAAAACAGCCGGAAAAGGCCATAATTAACCAAAATCGTAAAACCAACAATCTAACTTTAAAATTTTAACTTATTTCCCATGGCCATTGGATAGCAACACACCCGAAAGGAAGAAAACCAGAAAATTTCCATACAAAAAATCTCAACTTTAGTTAATTAAAACCACGGGAAAAGACAATAGTCCAAAATAGTGGTCCAAATCAGCTCAAATTCTACAAAACCCAACTGTATTGAAAAAAAACGAGAAAGGTCAAAAAAATCAGAATCAAGCCCAAATCCGTAAAAATCAAAATCTTATTTAAAATTGACTATTCCCTCATGCACACCACTTGATAAGCAACAACAAGAACAAAAAAAATGTAAACTGCCATGAAGTTCTTGGGGTGTTGCCAGCTGTCGCGCTGATTCGCCGTTGCCCGTGTAAACCATAGCTTCACACTCGATGTATACGACAAACAATAATCCCAATTATTTTTTTTTAAAACAACGGAAAATGCCAAATAAAGCCCAAATAGTGTAAAATCAGCTCAAATAGTACAAATCGAGCAAGCTCAATCTAAACTCAACGTTCATGTTTAAAACTAACTCCCAACTTTATTTAAAAACAACGGAAAAGGCCAAAATTAGCCATACGACTGAACAAAGGCCAAATAGTCAATTCACGTAGAATCAGCTAAAATAGAACAAATCAAGCTAAATAATATAACAAATCAAGCTCAATCTAAATTAAAAAACTCGAACGTTTCGTGTTTTAAAAAACAACATTATTGAGAAACCACGGGAATACCAAATCGGTACAACTAAATTTAAACTCAAATGTTCATGGTTTTTTATCATGGTTCATATTAATTGAAATCAGCTATATCTTATTGTTCTTATTAACAACGGTACACCGCAGGTAAGTGCTTGTGCGCTGTCGCCGTTGCCTGTTTTGTTTTAAAAGGTTTTGGCTTCGCGCTGTCGCGTTCCTGGGTTTTCAAAAGGTTTGGCTTCGCGCTGTCGCCGTTGCCTGGGTTTTTAAAAAGTTTGGCTTTCCGCGGGCGGATAATTGTGTTTGGGTATTCTAAAGTTTAGCCCTTATTTTAAAAGAAAATTAACACAAAGTGGTTGTCTTTCTCAACAGTTTGGAAAATTATCACACTTTAATACTTGTAATAGCAGCTGATGAGGGAGGAATTGACCTATGCCTTAGGAATTAGGCCCCTACATATTGTACACTACAAACCCCCCACTGTTCCCATATAACCTTCTGACCCGAAACTGGGTCTGGTTTATATAAACCAAGTCACCCTCCGACATTCACAATCAACAAGGTTCCCATAGGAAATCCTGTTCTTTGATTCCCAAGAACAGAACCATTCAAAACAGCATGAAAAGAATACATTGGTGCGGAAATCCCCTCCCATTTTATCTGTACATGCCGACTCATTGTGTCATCGATAATGATCCGGGTGTAGAGTCCTCAGCTGGATTCAACTGAGGATCTGCTGGCTGATTGTGAAAGAAAATATATGGCTTGCTTTTCACTGTTACCATGTCAATTTGTTCACGTGCACTATTATGCTATGGGGCATGTCCTTCTCATTCTGTTGTTTTGTTGTCTCCATCGGGGGGCTAGGGGCAAAACCAAGTGTAAATTATAATAAATCATTAAAACATATAAATCGTCTGTTTCCCACAAATAAAACTGGCCCTTTTTCTTGAAAAAGAATAAATGTCACTTCACTTTTCATGTCCTCCCAATTCAGTGCTAGTTGATCCATAACTTTTCAGCAACATGGAGTTAAAGATATTCAACACCCGGCCCGGTAATGTCGGTGTAGAAAACACTTAGAGTCCTCTTTCACTTTCATCTGGGAGTGCAGGACATTGTTATATTGTTTCGGCATCTGATAGATTTCAGCTGTTACCCTCTCCTACTTTTGCATGACAAATACATAACCTCAATTCACAAATAAATAAATCATTGACGTCTATAGTGCGTGTTCCATTAACTTTGATTCTACATTTCATCATTTATTCGAAAAGAAAAACATGACAACATCATAGAGAGCATGTGCTGGGCAAGCTTTGGACCTAACAACTTTATGCAGACCCAAATCCGTAAATTATTGCTTAACCTTAACTTTAACATTCATTTCTATTCATTTAACCCAACCACCTTCCGCGCGTTTTTCATAAGAAAATGTGGGTCACGACCTATATTATAATGTACACTGTTAGTTATTATGAGAGAGGACGGGTATTTGTCACTCAACCTCAAACAACCCGAATCGTGGAGTGGTAACACCTGGCTATAACAAGGCCCCACATACCATGCAGGCCCTGTTAATTCTTTCTCTCTGGTTTGTCCTGAAGTTATGATACATATCCATTGTCGCTGATATTGGGAAAAAGAAGAGGTGCTCTTTTATTTATTTTTAAGAAATGTGCCAGTTTTATTTCTGGGAACAGACAGTTATGTGATTGTAATAAGTTATAGGAATTTCACTTCTTTTCTCCCTTAGGCCCCTCGATGGGGACAAAAACGGAATTTGTTATACAGTTGGTTATTTGGTCCACGCACCTAGTCTATATATTCATTAAAAGTTTACCAAGGGTTTCCCCAGGATGTTGCTTGACATTATGTATCTATGTTGCCGTCTAGAATCAGAGCACTCTGAGCTAGAATAGAGTTGTTAATATTGCAGGCAAATTACACATACAACACACACACGCGCACATGCATGTGCGTGCACCAACTTATATTTGTCCATCAGAAGCGACTGAAAAAAGAACCCCTGTTTAACGGGCAAGCGTACCTTTCGAGTAGGGTAGGGCGGTTCGTCAGTGCTAATTTTTTTTTTCTATTTTTTTTATTTTTCCTTTTTCTCTTTCTCTGGAGCTCAAAATTGGCCTCAAAATAAATAGCCCAAACTCTGAAAAAACAAGAAGAAACAGATGTTTTTCCGAATAAATTTTCTAACACAAAAAGTATGCCAAAATTGATACTTGGGGCTAAAACAGTTGATTTTCACAATGATTTTTTTTTTTAAGTTTACTAAAAAAAAAAAAATTCTGCAAAACTGAAAAATCAATCAGGGTCGGTCGGAAAGCCCTTAAAACGAGGTTTTTTCTTTTCGTCGCCTCAACTGAAAATTATACAGCAAAAGAACATGTGGTGACTCTCTATCTCTACCCCAGCAATTACCTGAGAATTTACTATCAGTTACTATAATCATTTGTTTTATTCTTTCTTACCTGTGCACATCAATAAAGACAATCCCTAAATTCCAATTTTTTATATGCACGTTTGGGCAATTTTGTTACAACTTTTTGTATTTTAAAAAAACAAAAAATATTTCTTTTATGAACACAGATGTTTGTTATACCCAAATAACTTTCACTCTAGTCCTTGGTTTAATAATGAATGTTCTAAAAAAATATCGCGAGTACTTAAAATTCAAACATAAGGTGTGCAAGAATAAGAATGCTGAAAACCTTCAATTGCTTAAAACTTTTGCCCGTGATTATAAAAACCTTATCAGAGAACAAAAAAGGAATTATTTGATAATTTTATTTTGAATCTTGGGAAACTCAAATCTAATGACCCTAGACAGTATTGGAATAGCTTAACAAAGCTGATAGCCTTAAAACAACTGGTCAATTCACTTGCAAGAATTTGTTCCAACATTTTTCGCTCATATAAATAGCTATAAACCCTGTAATCCTAACAACACTAATTTTGATCCGCGGCAATTTAATCAACGCGAATCAATGAATTTATCAATGGCACAATTAACGCTTGATGAGTTGTTGAGCTAAGATATATTAAGAACAAAACGTGTGTTTTGATAATGTTATAAATGAGTTCAATCAAAACTGTCCGGTATAATGCGTCTTGAGGTTTATTTGTAAGTTTTTTAATTTGTTCTGGAAACCGGTATAATTCCCAATTGCTTGGTCAATTGGCTTATATCCAATAATAAAAACACCTAGTGCCAAAAGATTTACCCCAAATTATCGTGGGATACACTTTTGAGTTCATGGTAATCTTTCACATCAATTATTAACACTCGCTTAATCACTTATTGATGGGGTGGGAATCCTTGGGGAGAATCAGGCGGGAGTTTGGGAATGGTATTCTCCATTGGATCTGCTTCAACAATTAAAATGTATAATTGATCTCTATCTCAGTAACAGGAAAAAATTATACTGCGCATTTGTCGACTACAAAGAAGCATTTGACTTAGTAAATAATCTGCTCTTTGGTCCAAACATCGCCCATGGGATAAATGTAAGTGGTTAAAGTCATTTACAATTTATACAATGGAAGCTAACTCATGTAAAAATCAGCAAATAGGCCAGCCCATTTTTCACATTGTCACGTTGTGTGAGGCGGGTGAAAATCGTTCTCTCCTTTACTTTTTGCCATCTTCCTAAATGACCTCGAGTCAGCCCTTATGATTGATGGAGGTATTCATGTCTAAATTTTTAAATCGACACGTAAAGACTACTAAAGCGATTACGATGTTGAAATGTGCTGAAGTTGTATGTTTTGTTATAGCAGATTTACAAGACACCTTATTCTGTCATAAAATGCTGAGGACCTCCAGAAAGCTTTATTAAATTCACTTCACCATATTGTAATACTTGGGACCTGGAAGTTAACCCAGTAAAACCAAAATCGTAATATTCGCGAGGGGCAAAAACAGAAATAAACCAATCTTCCTTTTTGGGAAAGACATTATAAGATTTGTGATGATTATGTATATCTTGTTATGACCGACATGCATTTCAAAACCAATGGAAACTTCAAAAAAGCTATTAGTAAACAAATTTCACAGGCCAAACGTGCTATGTTTGCTCTTCTTACAAAATCAGCTAAACTCCATTGACCAATTAATATTACCTTTGATCTCTTTGATACCCTTGTCTTCTTCCAATTTTACTTTATGGATGTGAAATCTGGGGTACTGAGAATATTATGCATGTTGACACGTTTTATACGGACTTTTGTAAAAGGCTTTTAAAATTAAATAAGTAGACACCATTAATGGTATGGTATATGGAGAAGTTGGTAGATTTTCACCTTAGCAATATAACGCTCAAGAAAAAATTCTGGGGTCGAAGCATTCTGGCAAGCCAAACCAATTTTCTTTTATCCTCTACAACCTTTCTAAAGCCCTTTCATAACAAAGAGACCCTTCTACCCCAACAATTTACAACTCAAATGGATGCAAAAATTAAATCAACTCTCGATCAATGTGTCTTAAGTTTTGTGTGGCTAACTCCAAAATTACAGATATCCAAAACTGTAATGGTTAAAGAAAAAGATTCACACATTTTTCAGATACCAATAGGCAAAATTGGTGTGACCAGAGGTCAAACAATATCGGCTGTCCTCAATATAGAATGTTAAAAAACAATCTCTCTTTTGAAATGTACCCTTACTAAGTTTCGATCATTTATGAATAGCTTAATAGTAGATTTAGATGTGGAAATGTTAAGCTCTCCCTAGTATTCAAGTAGATTTAGCAAAGAAGCTGTTTGATAATCTTGTAATCTTTTGTAACCAAGGGTTATCGTTGATGAATTGTCATTACCTTTTTACCTGTGAGACATTTAATATTGAGAGATCATTATATTTAAACCCTTATTTCACCATCGCCGAGACCTCTGAAAATGTCAACTCTTTAACTCCAAAAATCTCAAAGTTATCAGAAACCTTGCAAAATTTGTGCCAACATTATTGATGCCAAATTTTAAGTATTTCCTTTCCACTTTTTCTCCTTTGTTTTGGTTGCTTTTTATTATCTTTTGTTTTGTTTTGTAAATTCCACTCTTCTATCTAATTGCAATCATCTTTATATTGTGTGTTATCACTTATATCCACTGGTCAACCCAATTCTTTTTCTTGTTCATGTCTATATTTTTTTTATTCGCGCCACTTTTATAACATTTTGTTGTCTATATATAAAATTCATTATTTTATATTCTTACTATATTTTTGTAATTGTTGCTAAGCGCCATCTATTTACGTGCCTCTTGTATTTACTTACTAGTATCTTCATACCCTCGGAGGGGTCGATAGAGATTGGAATAAAATGACACGTTTTCGTGTCACTAACCAAAAAAAAAAAAAAAAAAAAAAAAACTCCTCCTGACAACACTACCACTCTATCATAGCCAAAGACAATTCAAGAGTGAGGCGAATATTATACTATTTTCATTGCCAAATAAACACAACTAACTCTGTGGTACAAAGTCAATTACTTGTGTCACATGGGTTATATGATACCCAGGTCAATTGTCTGACAGTCTGCTGAGTTATATAAGGTATACACATTCAGCTACAGTTACAGTTACAGTATATGTATGATCTATTAGGCAATAGGCAGTAGTAAGCCCCTACTTGGATTTTGAGATGTAAAATCCTCATTAATTCATGAAAATTCTCAGAAATACAAATTTTGATTATACTACACACCACACTTTTGTGAGTTTTCTGTCAGCTGGTATTTTAATTGCTACCCCTGCAAGAACAACCTTCTAGGCTGCATGTCTGCTAAGGTCATGTCTGTTCAGAAGCATTATCCTGGCATCAACTCAATAGGAGTTTCCCACTGAGTATATTTGGCTGGCCCTCCTGGGTGACAAGTCTGGGTTAAGCAACATACTGTATTACCATGGTTACAGAAATAGTTTACTCCACCATTCATGCTTGTTTCAGTTACAGTTAAATATGGATTTTATACCAGCAGAGTTTGATATTTATTATGATAATTCATCTGTATCAAAACATGCATGGCTGTCAGGAGATCCACAGAGAAAATTACAGTAATTAAATTTGCTACATGTTGTAATTAAAGGGGAATGGCCCAAATTAATTCCATATAGTATTCATGTTGATTGTACGACCTTGACCCTAATACCCCATATGTAGAGTTGCACATGAATGTTTCAATCGGTTTTGACAAAAGAGCTAAAAACATGATTTTTTATAAGTCCCATAGAACCCTTACTCCCTCCTTCTACTTTGCCCAATTCAGTACATCCTCCATCCTTTACCTTCCTACTCTCCTCCTCCATTTGCTTCTTCCATGTCTTCTTTGGTTATCTTCTCCTCCTCAAAACGCACACCTCAAACTTAAAGATGCTTGTTCCGATCGTCTTTGGGACCTCCCTGATTTACCCGGAAGTACTATCAATTTTGATATCAGATGAAAGGCTGTCTTTTCTTCCTCAATTTTCGTCCAGAAATTTCAGCTTTCAAATCCATTTCTTTCTCAAGAGCCAGAAAAAAAACTATACCCCCCGTTTTTGTTTTGTTTGTTTTTGTGGTTACCATCATATTAGCACCATAGTGAATAGAGCCTTGCACTATGCATTATTGCGTCTAGCATCACAACCGCAAGTTTGTTTCCCCCGGTACTTGATGGTCAGTGTGTACAAGTGTCAGGCTCTCATATGAAATAGAGAACACGATAGACAAAAATCGGAACATGCACCTTTAAACATGCTCGCCATTCTTCCCCAGCAGTTTCACCAACCGGTCTACCGCTTCTTCCATTCCCAACATCTGTCCCCGACAACTGCAAAGCCTGAATCCTGCACGCTTTTGGAAAGTTTTAAGTGGGGGAGTTTTCATTAAAATAAATCAGCCAACTGTACCAAAATCTCAACACTGAAAAAAATTGAGCATATGTGTGCCATCGGAAATTTGGTATTACTTTTCATAGAGAGGGATGGCCCAATTTAAGTTTATAAAGTTTTCATTTTGATAATGGCTTTCACCCCAAAACCCCATCTGTAAAGTTTAGTGCCGATATTTCAATCCATTTTGATGTCAGAGCTAAAAAACATGATTTTGTAAGCCCATAGACTACTATTAAAATATTGGCCCCAAAATGGGGCACCTTTTTCACTCATAACATCCAAACCAAACATCATTTAGCCCTAAGATTTCCCAGAGTAAATGAGAAAAATAGCTTTCTTCAGACATCAAAATAATGACCACTTTCAGTAAAATCTAGGGTTCTGGGGATGATGCTATTAGTGATCTGGCAGTGATCTGGCCATGGCTCTTTAGCATTGAAAACAAATTGAGCTCATGTGCCATCTTGAATGTGGTATTATTTATCAAAACAAATTTCATCTGTGTAAAAATCTAGTAATTTTATCTCTGTGTAAAAATCTAGTAACTTTATTATTTAACAAAGCAAATTTTTATCTGTGTAAAAATCTACAACTTAATTGTTTTTACCAAATGTGCACTGTAACTTGTAAGCATACAATTCTGTCCAGCCCAATGAATTTATGCACCATGCTTAAAGAACTTTATTCAAAATTTTTCTACAATTTGAGACAGGTTAGGCCATATTCCCCCATTACAAGAAGTCATCTTGTTTTATAGTAGTTGCTTGCCAGAGGTAATTGCTTGTGTTAAGCATGTTAAGTGCAAATATGCCCAGAAAAGCTGCTTCTTTCCCAGGCAGTGTCAGGGGTGATGTTACAGAGAGTAACTTGTTCAGAAAAGGGTAATTCACAGAAAATCCTGATTTAGGTGCATAAATCTGATAGACAAATAAACAATAGTTTCCCTGGATTTCTGACATCAAAAACACTACAATGGTATTGCCCTTCAAGTATGACATTAACACACAATTGCCATTAATTTTTTAATACCTTTACTCTCAAGACTATCGTTATATAATCCATAGACAACATAATGATACGATCCCTAGCAAACTCTGCATAATTCATCCGACCTCGTCAAACACCTCAGGGGATCCACACACGTACAGAGTGCTATTTCCCGCGGTGAATTGAAACGTGTCTGGGAATCCTATGTCGTACATCTGATTATATGCAAATTATTCCACGCGATGCCAGGAGAACTTTAAATGGCTGACGGTGAAACATGCGCTAATCATTGAAGTCCAAATGTGAACAAATGACACGAGTGTATCTCGGTTGAACTAGGGGTTTTTTGGAAGTGGAAATTTAAATTTGAATGCAAGAAATCGTTGAAGGTGTGCAGCCCAAAATGGAACTGCAAGGTGGCTTTGATTGATTGCAATATTTTTAAATCACTTGGGCCTTTTAGCATGCATAGTTAGCATACAACTCTACTTTTACATTATAGGCCTATGCCTAAAGGTTTTCTTCTTTCACATCCTGGCGAGATCATTTGTGTAATTTTCCCTAATTAATAAATTAGCCAAATGTTGTAAAATAATGCATGAAAATGATTTGTACTTCTCCTGGTATGTACATGAAATGCTGGTCTTCAGTCATATCATGATTTAAGGGGCTGCTGTTTTCTTTGGAAGCATGGTCTCAATATCATAATATTGGATTAATAAGCCTAATCGGCATTATGACTTCCAGTTGACTGCGCATGTGCAGGTCAGATTCGTGGGTGAGGGTAGGAGTCCTCAACACGACGAGGTTGCTGTACTTCTCCAATGTGATGAACTTAGTAGCTACATGAATTCATTCAATTTTTCCTGTCTTTTACCACATTAATCATTCCAATTGAATCAAAATATTTTTTGTCGGAATATACTAATGTGACAAAGGTATTTGAAACCCAGACAGCACACGAAACTCAATAGCAAGGCATTTTGTGGTAACGGCAGAGTTCATCGCATTAAACTACAGCAACCTCGTCGTGTTTTCAAGATTTTAGGACACCCGAGATCGGTGTGATATTACCCACAATGCATCACGAATCTGTAATGCCGATTTCGCTTATTGACGTCAGTTTCTTTACTCCTTAACATCATAATTTCATTAAAAGAATTAACTGTATAATTTTATGACCCCTATTTTAGTATGTCAAAAATTATTTTGTCTAGAGAAAACAACAGCTCCTAAGGACAACTGACACCTTATCTCATCAAACCTGCAAGTCAAGATCGGGAAGTTTGGTGAAGAAATTTCCCAACATTTTGTACAAAATTTGCTGTCACCTGGATCTACACCCGCCCAGTATACTCACATCATTGAGTTCTCTGAAAATGTTCCTATAATGTGCCGGTATCTGATATCATTGTTTTATGCATCAGTATGACTATGAGCTTCATTACAAAGCAAAACTGAAACTAAAGCATTATGGGAGGCCGATGCAGATGATGTGACCTGACAACCCCAATCTGCTGTGGCAAATGCATCTGATAGCTCCGATCCATCCCAAATCAAATTACAGGGCAAACCAAAGAAAGGAAGAGAGCATATTGCAACAATGGCTGCCACCTGTAAGAATAGGATACAGTAAATAACCAAGCAAACAAAAATCAAAATAAAATAAGCTACCAAACAACAATTCAAATAACCAAGCAAATAAGCAACCAACCAACCAAGCAAAGGCAAACAATCAATCAAATAAGCAAATAACCAAAAAAAGCCAATAAACAATCAGCATAAAATCAAGCAAACAACCAATAGCACAAATTAATCAAGCAAACAACCAACCACACCTTTGGCAATGCTTTGTACTATTCTGTTTCGTCGTGGCAGTGGGAAATCAGAGAATGAATTACATGCAGTAGTCCCACATGCGTTTTGCATTGCCGTCTTTCTTCGCGCTTAAAATTACATCCGCACTTGGATGCGCGTGCCAGTGCTTGCACAGCCACCCCACTCCCACGACCAGGTGAAACAGAGTATACAGAAGATACTCTTCCATCTCTCTCTTTTTGTCCAGTCCACTCATGCATTTCTGTCATCATCAACCCAAGATGTAACTTGACATCCCTTAGCTTGCCCTCCTTTCATCCACCATCCTATGCAAGACATTTCTTGAGACACTCATCTCTCCTCACAATATACCTGACATCCTTGCATGTGGTAAACACAAGGCAGCTACCACATACGTCTCTGACTTTCTTGTCTTCACCTGCTTGCCAGACTGAAAATCCTCCCTACATCCCGAACATCTCCACTGACCTTCCCCTGTGTCTTCAGGGCAATCTGCAGAAGATCCAAATTTAATTTTACCAGGATTAATTCCTAATATTCTGTTCTGCTGGACTGCTGCACAGAATGCTACTCGTGGAAGCTGGGTCGAGATGGCCTGATCTAATTTTCACTCAACAGTAAAGTAGCAAAATTGAGTTTATCAATGTTTTCATTCTTCAGCGCGTGAGAGTGAATTTGAATTGAATGCATTTAATTTAAAAGTCAATTGGTCGTTATAGGAACAGTCTGCAAAGGTAAATTAAAATGAAATTTTATTGACTAAGTAATAATATTATGAGAAGGATAGCATTAATCATGCAATGTTTAAGCTAACATACATGCAATATTAGTGTTTAATTTCAAAATATGTACGTTTTGTATTTTAAAGGTCTGTCATGATATTTCAGTGTGTATTTTTTTATGTCTCTGAGTTATCAACCATCAACCATAATGCCTAATTAATAGACATTGTTGTTTTGCCTGTATGTCACTGTGTCATACTGGGTTTAATCATTGAAGGGGGTGGGGGAGGAAGTAAGAGTTGATTTGTAAAACCCCTTTTAATTAGCAGATGCTCAAAATGCTCTCACTGATGTACACAAAAACACATTCAAAACACCAATATTTAGACCACAATATTCTCATGAAACAGTCAAAAGTCCTCAAAATAAAAAAAGAGAGGTGAACTTGAATGAAAAAAAAAAGCAAATTTTAGGTCACAAAGTCAGAACAATATCTAAGCGGTTTCTTTTATTTTAAAAATATTGTTACATGTGTTGGGGGCAGGTCCGTTGGGGTGACACCACCATTTAAAGAACTTTTGGAAAAAAAAAAAAAAAAAAAACTTGTACTTATTGATATTAAAACAACAAAGGTCATAGAATGGTCAAAGAGGGTGTATGTCATGGAAATCAACCCTGGTGTGTGTTTTCTTGTGTTAAATGCCATTTCCGTCGTCTGCTAAACAAATGTCGCCGGAGCCATTTTATTTTAGAATCGTCCTATTTACCCATAAGGGTGCTGATTTATCTTAATCATTTCAGGTAAGATCTAATGTATATAAAAGCTTTATACAACCATGCAAAATTATCAATTTTGAAAAATCTTGAGGGCACACTATTTTTCAAATGTGCCAGTGTCTCTTTAATATGCAATATAACTGAACAATTTTGAAATGATATCCCCCACCCGCTCCTCAGATTTTTCATCGGACACTACAAACCCTGTGTTGCTGGCAAAACTGTCCATTTGCTGACACAATTTCAAAATCTGAGATTATAATCAACTCATATGATGATCATTTAGAAGGCCTATTTTGGTCCTCCAGCATGCCACCTCACTGTGTGTGAAACCAAAGAGGAAGCAGTTGGGGAACTAAATCCCAGGGGGATCATTCCATATATTACTTGGTATGCACGCCTGCTAGAGAATCTCAAAATTGAATCTTATAAATGGCGTAATCAGTGATCAGTGGAAGAAAATTTTCACTCTAACTGGTGCAAGATTCTGTTAATCTCACCCCTAAATGGTGTAAGGCACTAGAGCCAACCCCTAAATCTTGTTCCCACACTTCTGAGTGCTGCTGCATTAATACTTGACTAATAATTGCTAACGCCTATCCGAGAGTCCCCGTCAGGGTCGACGAGATTGAGACCCAGAGATGCTTAAACTCCTCCTTCCAAGGAGGTCATTTTAAGAAGATGTGGATGTAAATGAAAATAAATGCTACAAAAAGATCGCTGACAAATTACCAAGAGAAGTGTCGATGACCGGTTAAAATAATGACCCTAAATGTTGAAGCTTAAAATTTGACCCTTTTCTAAAGAGACACTGGCACATTTGAAAAATAGTGCGCCCTCACGATTTTTCAAAATCGATATTTTTGCAAGGTTGTAAAGCTTATATACATTAGCCCTCACCTAAAATGATTAAGACCAAATCAGCGTCCTTATGGGTAAACAGAACGATGCACCCTCTTTGATCGGTCTGTGACCTTTGTGGTTTTAATATCAATGAGTACGAGCCTATGATATTCATGTAATATACACATTTGTTGATTAAAGTTATGGAAACTTAAGTTAGCCTACAAATTACCTAGATGTCTTTAAACCTCTTATTAACATCATTATCTGTTTTTGAGTATGTTATTTTTATGTGTAAAATGTATCTCTATTCTTCCAATGGCCGAGACTATCATTTGAGAGCAAAATGAAGAAATTTCACATTTTGTGAAAATATGCCAGTGCCGATTTAATGTTTTTTTGTGATGAGCATGCCTACCAAGTAATATATTGAGTTACACCCCTGGGAACTAAATGTTTTTGGCTGTACAATAGTAGGTGGCTTATATCATCTCTTTTCAAGACCAAGGAAATATCTCTCATGTGTTTACACCCTCATTGCAGTTAAGCGACATTTTCTCAGACACCGTGAAATAAGAGAACAAAAACAAAGTGAGTATATACGGTCATATGCAGCCAAAACTCAAAATGGTATAAACACAACCACCACTTTACGTTTTAACTGACGCCATTTTCATGTTTTTCCTCTTTAATTCGTATGAATGAATGTTTTTTGGACTGAGCAGTTAGGGTTGGGGTTAAGGTTAGGGTTAGGATTAAGGGTTAGGATTGAGGGTTAATTAAGGGTTAAGATTAAGGGTTAGAGTCAAGGGTTAGGGTTAAGGTTAGGGATAATGTTAGGGTTTGAATGCAAGAAGTGCAATAGCTGCCATGTGATACATCTGTGTGCTGCCATGCATTAGGATGCACATATACCGCGCTGCTAGCCGCCGTAACAATCCTTGTGTATATACCGATTTGCTAGTTGTGTACAAGACCGTCTTGTATATACCGGTTGCCAAAAATAAATCCAATTTTACACTTAAAGGACCCTTAGTGGCCACAAGACAAATGCCCAATTGGTACGGCAAATCAGATTCAGTCGTCTGGACCAGCTTGTTGTTTTCCATTCCATAACCCAACTATCAAACAAGCAATTGCCTGTAGCTACTATTTGATTCGCTCGGCTATAAATACCGCCGTTTGAGACAAGAATATCCACCATCACGAGCTAGACGATGTTTGGAGAACTCACGGCTGAAAATTGATCTTTCTTTTATGAAGCATGCACAGACCTGTATGAATTAATACTCTCTGTTTCCATGTTTGTAAAAGGCAAGGTCGATTCGTAATGAATACATACATGTACAATATTGTCTTTTAGAAATGATGCACACACACATTTTTTGCAATGTCAACTTTAATTAATTTTTTAATTTGAATTCAAACCCTCAGGGTTTAACTATATATGATGAATTAGCAATATGGAAATACATTTTTTCTTTTGTTACATGTAGGTGAAATAATAGAGTTTCAATGCAATTTCCTTCGATAGTCCACATACCAAAAAAGGGACCTGGTGATCATGCCTTTCCATTATAAGGCCTTGTCTTTTGGAATGAGTCACCTACCAACAACCACGGTCTACGATACTACATCTGCCAATAAGTCTTCTCAAGTCGCATCTTTTTCCATGACCTCTAATGACCTCTAGATGACCCTGACTTGTGAGAGGGGAAAATGCGAGCTACTGTGGGGCACTACCCAAACACCTTTACATGCAAGTGTCATGAAAAGTGTCATGAAAATTTCAAAATTCAGAAAAAACAGGGGTTTTAATAATAAATTGCATTAAAATTAGGGATTTTTACCTATATGAGTAAATTGTGTAATTGTTTGAAAATGAAGTGTCATGAGAATTTTAAAATTCAGAAAAAACAGGGTTTTTAATAATAAATTGCATTAAAATGAGGGATTTCTTACCTATATATGAGTAAATCATGTAATTGTTTGAAAATGAAAAGTGTCATGAGAATTTCAAAAATCAGAAAAACAGGCTTTTAATAATAAATTGCATTAAAATTAGGGATTTCTTACCTATATATGAGTAAATCATGTAATTGTTTTTCCCCCTCCTAAGATTTTACCCTGGTGCCCCTGCAATTAACTGAATTTTTTGTTACAAAAAGTTAATGAGGGACAAAGCTCCATGTACATGTATCAGTACTCATCACAATTAAATGTAATAAACTCCCTTTGATATTCTGTTATTTAACCTATATATTTTGATTAATTACTTGCTACGGGCTATA
Source organism: Ophioderma brevispina (assembly GCA_023653785.1). Classification (NCBI taxonomy): domain Eukaryota; kingdom Metazoa; phylum Echinodermata; class Ophiuroidea; order Amphilepidida; family Ophiodermatidae; genus Ophioderma; species Ophioderma brevispina. The sequence continues at coordinate 34,213 of JAMKCH010005937.1, forward strand.
TGCCCAAAATGTCATGACTCTCATTTTTGTGGAATTAAATTTCCCAAATGTACATTGAATTTAGAGTTTGTTCCAAATGTAGTTTTTCATTGAATTTGTTATATACGCTTTTCAAACCGACACAGCTATACTATCATATTTGGGCATAATTTTTTACCCACATCTGTCATGTAGTAATCATATGCAATAATGTTTTCTAATGTATCCAAGTGTATAAGGGCCTAGGTGGTATACATCTGTATAAGACCCTAGTACTGTCAACACACTTGTTAAAGCACTTGTCTTCCCTCATTTGAACTGCT